>JAPMOR010003110.1:199951-459292 GCA_026543865.1 Argiope aurantia | reverse complement strand
GACATTGAAGAATTTGAAGATTCGTTGACATGATAGTAGATATTCGATTTACTATTAGAAACCAAATACTTTAATGAGCAAAGATTTTTCGATTGTTTGATGAAAACAATTTCTTCTTTCTATATATTCTAAATTAGGTGCATATATTAAGAAGAAAAGTGCTTGTAAATAAACAAAACAATTAATTAGTAAATCCGTTTATTTTCGGTGCTCGAAAAGCTCTCCTTCTCTTCACCATTAGGTGTATGTTTATTGTTCGAAAGATCTTGTTTCCTGTTTTCGCGAGTTATTTGGTCACAGGATTGGGAAATCGTATTCAACCAAACTGCGCGGTTTACAAGTTCCGTTCTTAGCATTATTATACTCAATGTGTCTTTTCGTACTGAATAAATGACGCTCTATAACTTTGTAAATGACTGTTTTCCTGTATCTTGCATCGTTTTTGAGACAAGAAAACTAACTTCATTATTTACCGCCAGGTTGAGCTCTAGCTGCTTTCGTTATACAGCGCATCACCATTTGCTGTACCTAAAACCCCAGTTTGTGGCAATAGTAGACTAAAATTAACGTGGGTTAGAAGGACTCTAGTAGACACCCTGTATAGATCTTGAATTATGTATTGAATATATTAGATTCTAAAATACACAATGAGAAGTCATTTCTAAGACCATCGGTATATTATTCTCATATACTTAAGTAAGTATAATGGATCTTTTCCTGTTTAGCTTTGTGTTATAGTGAAGAGAATAGAGTAGCTTTGGACTTCATGTTTGCCGATTAGATTCAAGTTTAGATATCGAGATCATATAACACTTTTCTTTTCCTAGCGTCAGTTTCTTTTATTTATTTATTGGGTATACAAATTGCATGTTTCTAAATGTACAGATTGATAGAAAATAGGTAATAAATTTTTATAGCGTATTTAAAATATCTACTTTGCTGTATTTTCTAGTTATGTTGCTAACAGGTATACAGATGGACAAAAAGAAAGATTTCTTTGGCACAGAGACTTCCAAATTCTTAGATTTCTAGAATTTTGATTTAAAGACTCGTAACAGATTTGATTTTTCTAGTTTCTCGTGTTTCAGATTTATCTTGTCCACAAATATATACACAAATGTAATTAATTCTATTTTTTTTAATTCAGATTTTAGATGCGAAAATTCATTAAGATCTCAAAATGGAATATTTTCACCATTACAATTCTATGCATTCTTATTCTTAAACGAAAGATATAAACGTATAGACTGCATACTTTTAAAGTTTGACGATAGGTGTTTTAAGCTTTACATTTATGGTAATAAAATTTTTATGATCTTAAAAAATTGCGCCTTTTTTTCATCTTCTATTTACCATTCAATAGTACTTTACATTATCTCCTCGTTGAAATCGCTTCTTACCGCTACTTTAGCCAGTTCATCTACCCCAATTTATTATACCTCTTCAAATGTATAATGGTTTATCTTATACTTCTTCTTTTCATTGGACACAAACACTAAATCTACTCTTTGTCATTAGCTCCCTTTTGCAAGGTTTAATGGAGTTGCTTGGCTTTGTGAGTTGACAATTACTTATTCAAGTAATCACTTTATTGATCTACTAATGAAGTGTTGCGACACGTGCGCAGAGTGGTTAATCAGAAAGTCAAGGCACTAACAAGGAACCTGTCGAACAATGTGGTACACCCACCTAGGTTCTACGGATTAATTGTTTAATTTCCTTGAACCTGAACGCCAGTCGGTTGGTGAATAATTATCCTACTGTTATACTTCCCTAAAATGGCAATATTTAAAGTTGTTTCTTAGTAAACTCATACTTCAGGGAACAATTTTGGAGTACATTTTCTGAAATATATCGCCATTGGAGCCCTCACATTTATCGGTTTCTAACAAATGCTGCAACCTCGGTAATATTTAGATGTGGATAAAAATATTTCTCTTAATACTACATTATTAAGTGAAATCATTTTACTTTTGTTCAAAAAGAAAGTCTGGAAAATCAGTCGTAATTTTCAAAGACGATAAATTTTAAATTAAAAATACCACTCTGTATCATCCGATAGATACTATATGTGATAACTTTGAAATATATTTATCGCATTTGTAGCTTTCTAGCAATTGTTGTATTTTCTATAAAAATAAGTAACAGGTAAGAATGCTGGTTATATGAATTTAAGTATTGTTTCATTATTATAACATCAGGGTCGGAATATGTTTAGCTATAATTTACTGTAGTAATTAATATTAAAATAATGTAAGGTTAGAATTAGATTTTATTATTTGCTTTGTTTTTATCTTAAATTTCTTTAGGTTGGATCTAATAAGTTAACAAATTTCTAAATTATACTGTTTATATAAATGGGACTATAAACTGTAATTAGAGAAATAAGCCAGAACGCAATTGTAACCCTTTGTAGTCCTTATAAATTAGAAGAGAGACGAACTGTAAACCAAAAATAAAAATTAAAAGACACTAAAATTAACAAATTCGGATTCAAAAATGCAATAACTGATTTTGCAAATCTGTAATATACAGTCTGTCAAAAAAATATTGGGACATACTACAAGTTCACCGATTTTTATCATATTGTACTTAAGTGTACAAAGGGAACTAAATCAAAGAATTGAATATTATATTGATATATACTAATCATAAAAATTCAAACAAAACTCATATTAATGTAATTATAGTTATAATAGAAAATAAAAGAAATCAAGTAGATAAACGTGCTCAAAGTATTGGAATAATTCCCAATAAAATAAGAAAAACGATGCAAACTTAAATATCTTGTTGGGCTGGCCTTGCTTATTATAACCTCTCGTAGTCTATTTGGAAATGATTGGACCAATTTTTTGCAAATTGATCCATCGATTTTTGTTCACTCTTTACCAAATGTTTTCTTAAATCTTGCTTGTTAGAAATTTGATATCCATACAGTTTTTGCTGCAAATAATCCCACTCATGCTGAATGAGATTATAGTCTGGACTTTGTGCCGAAGTCTTAATAACACTACGACAGTGGTAGAGGACCAATAACTTGCAAATATCAGCAGCATGTTTCGGGTCATTCTCTTAGTACAGTTTAAAATGTCTTGAAATCCTCAGCTTGCTCGCACTTTACTTTAAATTTCGCTTCAGAATGTCAAGATAGACATATTTATTTATTGTATCATCAATAAAAAGTAAGTTCCTGACACCAGTATTTACCGTACAACCCCAGACTATTTGATTTCCACCTCCACATTTTTGACATGCACTGTTGTATTTGGTTTCCGCCAAACGTTTTACTTGCCATCTGATCCGAAAATGTTATATTTGCTTTCATCAACAAAAATTATTTTTTTTGAAATTCTTTTGACTGCTTTACATACATTTTAGCAAATGCCAGCCTAGCTTGTCGATTTGCTTTGCTGTTGTAGGGCTTTCTTTGAGGTATTCTGCCATGATATTTGATTTCTGAAAACATTTCCTAACAACAGTTTCAGGATTTACAGATTTTCCGAACTTAATTTTACATTGCCGAGTCAATTGTACTGCATTGGTATTCGGATTAAAGTAAAATTGTTTCACAATCCACCTCTCTTCATGTTCATTAAATGTCCTTGGACACTCTAATCTTTGCTTGTTTTCAATACTATTTGTTTTTCTGAACCTGTGAAGGATGTTAAAAACAGTAGACTTATTCAATTTCAAGATATGTTCTTTACAGCGAACTGATTTTGCATTTTTCCAATGACTTATTACAAGATTTTTCACCCCAACCGATGCATCTTTGTTTCTCGCCATTTTTTCTATAAGAAAACGTATTTGTTGAATATTTCAGGTTTAAAATTATAGTAAAAAACATGGTAGTAAATTCATTTCTATTGATGTGCTATATGTTTGTTGAATTTTTCGTTTCAAGTGTCCAAATACTTTTTTGACACCGATTTGCCTTTGAATTATATTTGAAAAGCTAGATCAAATTATAATTTTAAAATATCAATAAAATGTTCCTTATAAACACCAAATGTTAAAATATTTCTTGGTTCATTTTGTCTTTATTTTAATGTGAAAAAATAGTTATTTATAAATAGCTTTGTATTTGTTCATGACAAGTGTCCCAATACTTTTTTGAATGACTGTGTGTGAAATAGAGGAAGAAATAAAATGATACAATACATGGAAAATCATGTTTGAGTTGCATTGCATAGCAAATATTTGGGAAAGGTGTAACCTGCATTTTATGTAGATAATTTTAACCAGGCTGTTAAATAAAACTTACTCTAATGTACCCTATCATATCAGCACAATTAGTGTTCAAAGGAAAAGGGTAATGAGAGATTGTAAACATGTGTTCCAATTTAACTAATTATTGGGAAAATATATTTCCGAAAAGTTTTTTTTTCTTTCTTTTTTTCTTTAAAATGAGTTAGTTGAACCTTTAAAAATACTTTTTTTATTTATTTTGCCTGTGTATTAAATTTTAAGACTGCTTTAATTTTTTAATTACATTTTTATCAATCAAGAAAAATGTATGAAATTAAGCATGTTGTCTCAAAACCTCAGGGAAAGTTGTAACATAATACAATTAACGTGATTAATCTTGATTTGCATTTGATTCCTAAATCTGCTTTAAATATTAAGCAATCACCCTCAAAAATGAGAATTCCCTAAGATTTCATTTGGTAACAATATAAGGAATATTCACTTAATAAAAACAATCTCTTGCTAACTGTCCCATATTATAAGAAAGCGATGAAAAAAGATGAAGGCATAATTAATAAGAAATGAAAACAATAACATTTTTAAAAAAATTTCCAAAAGAAAAACAAGAGGAAAAAAGAGCAAAGAGGGTTTTGAACAAACATAGCGATTCAAAAAGAAATGTTTTTGCTCTAGTTTACAGAGATGCTTGCAGCAATTCTAACTGCATCTAATAACTCGTTTTACATCAGAGTTATTTTGGGACAGACCACGTAATTATGAACTGTGTTCAGATAACCAAGTTAAAGCCTAAACTGACATACACTCTTTAAGCTTCCGCGTCACACAGGCGGAAATATACCTGTCCCCGAGAGATTTAGCGTATACCAGACCCACTTACTTGGATGTGCTTTGGTGAAATCGGGTCTCGAACCCCGGCATCGGTGCCAAGTCATTAAAATCAGATTACCACGGATGAAGAAAAATGGTTTAAAACTTAATTTGCAAAATTTGGGTGCAAGATGTGTGACATAGGAAGAAGTCTATCATTTGCTTATGTTAACTGCAATTCTGATGCAAACTGACTTTCATGTTGATTGATTAAATAATTTTATCTTTATTTTATTATCAATCACTTGATAGCATTTATTATCATTATGCCGATTACCAAATGTTTTGTGCATTTTAATTAATAAAATAATGGTAAAGTTATTATTGATTTATATTCATTGTTATGATTGTTGCACCTTACCTCATACATGGGACAAGTTGTGACAGCCAACAAGTTTTCAAAAAATATTTCTTCCACTAAAATCAACGAAATTGTTGAATGTTTTTTATGGATATAATTAATGAATATTATGATATTTCTTAGTATAATGATTCCTTATATGGATGAATAATTAGGTGTTATAATCAGAAATTGTAAACAAATTAAAAAATAAAAGCATTTTTTTCCCAAAATTGTTACAACTTGCTCAGTGTTCCTGATCTCTTGTGAATTTGATTATCAAAAAGATATTATTGCTTTGCCGTTCAATTAATTTATGGTCGAATCTAGATAGTAAATTATCTCAAGCGTAACTTTATAAGCTATTTTGTTCCTTAGACACATGGATTGTTAAGCTACCAGTTAAGCTTATCAGAAAATGATATCCCAAAACCTAAAGAAACAAATTTAAAGGAACAAAATTTAGACAAAGTATTTTTCAAAAAAAATATTTATTCGATTAGAGTTTGTTTCACATGTTAAAGAATACGCATAATCTGCCATTTCATATGTAAAATGTCGATACCTTAATAACCGCTGTACGATTTTAAAAAGAATCATGCAAACACCTATGCATTGTGTTTTACAAGTGCCGTATACCATTTTGTGTTGATGGAGTTCCTTCGCTGCTGTTCTTGGTCAGCAAAATGAGCAACAATTCGTGATGGATGTAGATAGTGGTGGGTATGTCATAAAATAATATATAAAACATGATTCATGGGAGAAATATCTGTTGATATTGATGGGTAATGCAACATCTGTATTCTGTAGAGCACGTTCAGTGACAGCAGCTGTATGGAACGAGCTCTATCCTTTTGGAAAATGCTGCCTGGAAAAGTGAATGGAATTGGTAATACAACTTCTTCAGTCATTAAGTTAACGTACAAATTTACTGCGAAGGTGTATGAAACAGCCACAAAGGTACTCTAGCAGAATTGCTCCCCGGAGTCCCATAAGTCCTGATGTAGATTCAAGGTATATGAATCGCTGACAGAATATTTCCCAGCGGTGACCTGGAATGGAATACAGAAACTGATTTCCTAATTACAGTCTAAATTGTGAAAGTCGGATATGTCGCTGATTTTATTTGTAACTTCACAATACCAATCTAATTCTTTAGCAATATTTTTTTGGTTATTAAATAGAAATATAGTTTTAACTAATATTTCAGTATTTTAATTATACAACGGAGGGATTGTTAAATCAGATTTTCTTGTTAGTCAAAACAATATAACTGCATTTCATAATGAAGTGGAGAAAGTTCAGAACGGATTTTGGATACTGTTTTTAACACCAGTTAGGTCAAAAATTTGATATAAATAGTCAATTATAATAATAAATTTATATGCTATCATTCAAATATTTTCGTTTTTGAGTTAACCTGTTAACATTAGCTAAAGAATAAAACTTCCCATACATGAATTTCGGCCGAAATTGAACAGGGTTCCTCAAATTTGATGAAAAATTCAGGTATCAAATTTTATATCTGTAGCTCTTTCTATTTTTGAGTAATTGTGTCACAGACAGATATAATTCCAAAAATATGGGTTTTGAAACCAGGTGGGCTCGAAATGTGCTGATTTGTCACAATCTCGAGATTGAATTTATTGCCGCATTGTGCATTGTATCATGGACAGGTAGACATACATAATTTTAAAAATTTGGTTTTTGAAATCAAGACTGATTCATCAAGTCAAATCTTTTAAACACAATGCTTTCTCTTTCTGTACACCGTATATGAGGAAATCTTATACATCCCAACTTATCTATCTTGTTTAATAAAAATATATCTACATTTTCGCTTCATCTAAGCAAAAGTGTGTTTCAACTGCGACGTTTAGATTGATAATCGCTAAGAGTTAAACATTTCTATATTGTAAAAAGTTCAATGCGTATGCAGTCATATGCAATTACTACTCGTAATCTACATTTATGATAATAAGCAATTCAAATCAGTTACACAAAGTGAGCTTAGGATTAGGAGAGATAAAATATTTTATCTGGAGCCAAATTAACGGTATAAAATAATGCACTTCTCAATAAAAGTCACTCGGATTTCTGCTCGAGATTTAATTGCACGTAGGCGATTGCAATGAAGGTTTGAGATTTGCAAATAAATTTGATTTCATAATCAATATTTCTCATTTATTGGTAAAAAAGTTCAAAGAAATCAGCGCCTATACTCCCATTGGAAATGGTTATGGTTTAATTGGAAAATCAATCTCGGATTGTATTCATTAAAGGTTTTCAAATCAGGAGATGGATCGCTTTGTAAATGCGAAAATGATGGGGATTCAGATGCAAGTTCTAATATATCTAATGAGATAATGACGACTGATACTGGTCGTTTTTAAAAATTATTTTCTCAAAAGTTTATGCTCATAATTTGTTTGATAGTAAAACATTTTATTCCTTTGCAATCAATTTCCAAGCATATTAGGCTTTATTTCATGTTTATTAATTTGAATCGGTTATCATAAATTATCAATATTTGTCAATAACTAACCCATTAGAAACAAACAGCATTTGAAATTGTTCAAAGCTACAAGCAATTTGGGGCTGAAGATATTTTAACTGGTTTTATATGTATTTCAAGAATCGTAAAGAAAGGTATTTGCTTTTCCCAATCAGTTATTGTTTGATGATATGTCAATAGTGTTATTTAACACAATTGCTATGGTTTATATCAGTGATTCTGATAATCTACTTAATTAGATGACCCCTCCTTTGTTATACCTTATCTTTAATAGAGATGAACTTCTCATTTGAAAGTAGACATGAACTAATGAGATAAAAAGTATAAATCACAGCGGATTCACACGCGATTCACTCCTATACCTAAGCCTAATTGAACGTGTTGACATGTTAAATTAAGCTTAGGATATAAAAGTAAAATTAAATTTTTCACAAATTTATTCCAGCAATTAAAATAATTGAGGAAATACAGTAACACTCTTGTAAATATACAATATCTAAATTAAAAATAAGAAAAGAATCCAATAAAAGTAAAGAAAAAGTTATTTTATTCCACTATCGGATTCTCTTGTTTAACTTTCTTGAATAAACTTTGCTTACAGAGTTTCTCTGTAGATTGTAACACTAATCTGCGATAATACGAGTATCCTATCTACCCTGGTATTCATACTCCTTTGTGTTTATGCAATGGAAAGATGTTTGTTATTGTTCTCCATTAGTATCGACAAGAATTTCAGGGATACGATCCAAATGGTTGTGCGTAAATTATAGGTGCTAAATTATAAGGATTTTTCCCCTCACAAATTTCGTAAAACATTTAAATTGATGGAAAACATATGTAACACATTCTACATACAGTTGCGAATATTCAATAGCTTATTAAAAATTATAAAATACAAGAATTAAATAAAAACAGTAGGACCAATTTTTTTTGTTTCATTCCGAATGTTTTTGAGCATTCTTGAGTAGACAATGCTTAGTCTTTTGGTCAATTCCAACAAGAATTTTTGAGCATTCTTGAGTAGACAATGCTTAGTCTTTTGGTCAATTCCAACAAGAATTTTTGAGCATTCTTGAGCAGACAATGCTTACAGTCTTTTGGTCAATTCCAACAAGAATTTTCAAAAAATATAAATATTTCTGTTCTAGTATCGATCATCCATTGTCTTTATGTTCTGTTGAAAACGTTCAACGTGTACTATCAAATAATTCAGAAAGGAGGTCGATTTGTTTGCGACATGTTTTGGTACGTTTCCCGAGATATAAATTCACATAGTTTTCAACCTTGTGATTTCACAGAAATTTTTAACTGCTAGAACGAATAAAATTTTTACTATGTCTTATTCATGGAATCCTTGAAATTAGAGAATTTATAAGTTGCCTGATTTAGAAACAACAAAAAATTCCAGATTTAAGTTTATATATTCTTGCATTTTTTTTTTATTCTGTGAATGCAAAGTATGAGCAATTCTGAACAAGCATTTTCATGAAATTGGTTTTTTAACCATAATTTTATATGCAATAGTGACAAGAAGATTTTACTTTATTCGATTAATTAAAAGATAATTAATGGCATTTCTTTCTCCAATAACCATGCTTTTTCTGTTATATCATTAATTTTTTATCCAATGGTAATTCTTTACTCTACTATTTCAGAAGTGAAAGTAAAAAGGATATTTCATGTCCTCTGGCAGATCAAGAAGATAACTATTTTTAAGTCCAAGTTTATTAATCTACATATTTAGGTACCTGAATTATTTTTGATAGTTTTTAAATTTCTTAATTCGAAATTAGTAATAAATCATAATTTAATATTAAATTAGAATCTTGGAAATTATTTTTAAGAAAATTCTAATATAATCGTTTAGAGCAATAGTTCTAATTTAATTTTTTTGTGACGCTTCTTCATTTTCAGTTATTTGATTCTATTTTTATCATTTCAGTTCATCAAGCGATATTATTGTTAAAAAAATTAAAACGTGCAAAATCAGTATTCTTGTTTTGTTTCGTGTTCAAACCAATATTTTATTGTGTTTAAATATAAAGAAAAAGGTTGAGCAACGCTCATTTACTTGAAAAATTTATTTTAAAATGCTTCCATCATTCAATATATAGAAACTATTGACTAGGAAAAGTAATCTACAAATAAACAAAATAAGTATCGTTAATAATACAATAGCCAAGTACAACACATTTTAAAATAGACGGTATACTGAATCTATTATACTATATGATTTAGTATAACAATATACTGAATCTATTTTCTGATTACACCGAGTCTATCATTTCGATTAAGCTACACAAACTTCTAAACACTCAGGCTCATACAAAAATTTACTAATTTAAGCAAGAATAATATCTCAAATTCTTTTTTTTTCAAAATTGAAAGCTAATACCGATATCTAAAAGGGTAAATAGTTAATTTCCGTCGAAAAAATATTATTTCACATCTTCAGAAATATTTGCATCGAGGATGAAATTATTAGCCATTCCTCTATGAAAGGAAATATATAGATATTCCTAAAACTGAAATCCTTTTCCATAATAAAAGTGTATAGGTATCTTCCTATGATATCCATATGAAATGCGAGCACATTTGATCATCTGAAGTCTGCGACGGTTTCCTTTTGCTGCCTTTGATATCTACCTATCCTTGAGATAAATACTGCTGAAAGAAATCAAACTGTTATCTGATCCCAGACTCATATTTCAAAGAGGCGCATCAAATAAAAAGACTCGTATGAAACAGGTGAACGGCAAATATTCCGAAAGAAATTTTTTCGCAGTATTCGGTACATTTGAATTTTATTATTCTGATAAACCATCTTGGGAACGACTATATTCAGATCAGAAAAGCCCCTTTGAACTGAAAAGAAGTGCATGAATATTTTTCTACATTCACGAAGTGGGTACTGTTTGGGTTTGGAAGCATCGTTAATTGACGAATAGTAATATATCTTAAAAAAATAATTGTTAATAGAGTGGTTTGAAATACCAAAAAAAACATGCAAGAATATAGAGTTATAGTAATCGAAAAAGATTAATATATTACTTTAGAAAATTATGTATTATATAGTTGATAATAGTCTGATAATCCCTAAAATATTTCAATGCTATAATAAAATTAGCAAAAAAGGGTTTTAATTCGATATCCTTAATTATTAACATTCAATTTCAATCATAATAAAAAGTAACTAATAACTTCATTATTTCCTTTAATTCATTGCCATCGGCAAAAACTATTTTTTGTCAACAGAATATAGATTCGTTGTTATTTTTTCTCCAAAAATTCTAAGAGACACATAATAATGACAAAATAAAGCAATATTTTGCAATTAGAGGTGAATAAAGAAAAAAAAATTAAATTAAAATTGGCAATTACATATATTTTAAATCCTAATGAAATATTTAATTCAATCGGCTTACACACAGAGCTTTGTCCATCATCACTATTCTTTTTGTATTGCATACCAGTATCATTTATAATTAAGTACATGCAATCACACAATATAATCGAACAGATAATTGGAATCTCATAAATCTATTTTTTTAAATTTTTTTCTATATTACTTTCTTGCGTCATGTACAGAGTATCTATTCTAATTTCGTTTCAACAACAAAAGTCTTAATATGTCAAAGATAGGCATATACTTTCAGTTGTCAAGATGCTCTAAATGAAAAAAAGATTATTTTAGGTTTCACTCAACAAATAGACTGCTACAAGAATCCCTAGTCTGAATTTTTATACAATTTTCTGATCATATTAATCAATATAATAAGACATTCTTAACATGCTAACTTCTTAAAGAAAAATAGATTCCACTTTTCTGCGATAAAATCTGACTGATTTATAAAACTTTGAATATAATTATTTTATATTGGTTCAAGTGCCACCTTAACTCGGCTGGACGTGTTATATAATGTTATTTGAGGATACGAATCGGGTTCAGTACACCTCAAACAATTTAATGTAATAAAAAAGAAATTCATTCTTTCAGTTGTATCAAGACAATTTATGATAATTTCAATGTTTCAAATGCAAAATGCTTTAAAAATATTGATGAAAATTAATATCTACTTATAGTAAAGATGAATGTGTGTCTATGTGTTGGCACTCTACAGACTTCACCGTTCGAGCTAGAGCTACAAAACGGCGTATATATATTTGGAAGCTAGGAATATGCGCCTGAGAGATTTTTAAATAAGTTAATTATAAATAAAGCGAATTTTCGGTTTATGCAGGCAATATTTTTCGAAAATATTATTAAAAAAAATTTCTGCATCATTTTAAAGTTTGCATCGAGTGGGTTCATTTAATCATAATAAAGTTTGTTTTCGAGCTAATAATATATCCTTATTATTATTAGCTCGAGCGGGTGTCAGAAACTCCGAAATGTTCCATAATCCACAAAAATAATCGGAAGTAAAAATGTGTGTAGGATATAGAGGGATTCTTGATGCTCCTACTTAGAGGAACTACTGATACACCAAGCCACCTCAGATTATAATTGAAGACTGCAGACGACGGTTTTTGAACTTGGGGTGTCGAAACAGCCAGCGCGCGTCTCGCCGGGTCGAAGGAGGAGGGCTTTCAATTGTTGGCGCTTGTTCCAGGCGACGATTGATTAGCTTAAAATAATGGAATTGAAAACTTCATCGTTTTCTTAATTTTTTCGCCGAAAAATCAAATATTTTTATTTAAATTTAAATTTGAATGGAATATTTTATTAAATATAACAAAGAGGACCGATTGACTGAATAAAAGCTTTAATTAATAATTGCTTCTGCAGTACACTTATTTACTCAAATAAAATAAAATATAAATATTTATGCAATTTAAAGCATTTTATTCGATGGGAACTATGTACTCGTCTCTAAGGAAATAGAAATTACAAATTAGATTATAATTAGAAGGGTAACATGTAAAGGCCTCTTGTAAAGGACAACAGTAAGCATTAATCTAAATTATTATATTTCATAAATGGTAACTAGATACGAACGATGAAACAATGATGCAGGGAATAAATAGGCTATTTAAATCTTCGAAATAGTTAACAAAGGACGAAATAACAATGCCGTTATACGCCTTATATGTACACTTTGGTCTACTTTCTGTAAATGAGAACTTGCTTTCTGCTTGGTTTTGGTCTACTTTCTGTAAATGATATTATAGTGAGGGTAAAAAATGAACATGGATTTACCATAAGAAATTATTGCTAGAACTTATTGATGGACAACAAAAATATATCACTGATACAGATATCTCTTTCGCATTGAGGAATGTGGTAAACAACAATTGAAGATTACCTGAATTTTTCATATAATACTCTTATATGAAAAATGGGCAGATATAACAAATTGTAAAAGTTTTAAATTCACTTAAAAGGAAGTTAAAGTAATTTTAAGAAATTTAATCAGTGTTTTATATAGCTTCAAACAAATTCATTTTCAAAACAACATTTTCTTTCACACAATACACAAATAAAAAGACACTCGTAGAAAGTTTTGTCTGAGTTTGTTTTAATATATTTCTGCTTGTTAGAAGCGAATTTGGAATCCTAGTAATATTTAAATTCTTCAATTATTTCTACACGTATGATTAATTTACGTTATATATGTGAAGGAATATGGTAAAAGTGTGCAATATTTTCTCCAACTCCTGAATAAGCTTTGTTAGTTCTCATTATTAACACTCTCTAGTTTGTGAGAGTCATTTTCGAAGCAAATTGTGAAACTCTTAAAATATTCTAAATATGTTAATCTTTACTCCTTAGATACACAAATTCTGCACAACAAATTACAGCAATGCAACTTGAAAGGCTTTTAATATCCAGTTAGCCCAGACGAAACTTGATCCAAAATTTTCATCTCAAACTTGTGAAAAGTATAAGCATTCAAATATCCTTTCGTGAAACTTCGCTATGACTTATTAAAATGAGGAATAATTCTACTTGTTCTGGTATCATTTAACGATGGCCAGTTGTGAAATTTGCATCTCATTATTCGACTAAACTAATAATTTGCGAAGCAATTACATATTTCACTTCATAATATGCTCCCTAAGTACCTATTCATAGTTTGTGTTAGGATAGTAGCCTTGTCAATTAAGTAAGTTCATTAAACTGGAACCTTCTATAAGTTTTCTGCAACTTAAATTTTCGAAGGTTATTGTAGTAATTAATTAATTTCAGCCTTTACAATTTTAACTGCATCTGCTCCAATAAACAATTAGGGGCAGTATAGAAGGCGGGAGAGTACTCACTTATCAGCATAATGATCAATGAGAATTCTGAAGGATTAGTCGAATGCAGTACAGTCGAATACTAATTAAGTTTATTAATTACTTTGCGAACGATTCTGATATTTATCACATTTTGATTAAAACAGCACTATCCTACTTTTAATGATTGAGTTAATTATGCTATTTTCGTAAGCATGTGATATTTGGGCATACAAATGATTTTCAAAGTTAGGTGCATGATTAATTTCTACCTATTTGAATAATTTCTTCTTCATTCAGGTAAGTTATCTCTTTGTTTCATCACATTTATGCATTCCCTCTTCCATTTAAAATTTAAAATGCGAAAACGTAAAAATTCCATTGATTAGGGGTTAATTTATTTTGCACAGCATTCTTTATAAAAAAATGACCCTTAACATATTGTGTTTAATAGTAAATTGAATAGCTGTGTATTCAGATATTGAAGTGCTACATATTGAAATGATACGTATTCAGATTTCTGTCACCGATAAAGGTATTCTTTCTTAAGGATGTGGCTGAAAGGCCACGAGAAAGTTCATTAGTTTTTAAATTATTATTTTTTATAAAAAAAAATTGTACTCTGAATAAATGAAAATGAAGATTTCTTTTTGTCAAGAAATCAAAAATAATCTTGCAATTCCTCTTTTCTAACTTGCCGAAAATTAATACCTGCTTTCTCTGTAACTATGCGAATCAAAATGCGTTTGTTAGGCCCTTTGAGAAAGGAATAAAAGCATGGCTATGAAAGGACTGGATATTCTTAAACTATCGTAACATTCTGCTGATTCATACTAAGCATGAAATTACATGAAAAAACAAATAATGAAGGGAGAAGAGATCACCTAGTTTTATAAAATGCCCAGAATATTTGTTTAACTTTTATGTCCCTTTGAAATATTTTATTCGTGCGGAATAACAGGACAAGAAACCAGATACATGTCAAAATATCAATGTTATACTAATTGTTATTTATAAAAAACAATCAAAAGGGGTACTTGGAAAATTCAAAGATTAAGTTAAAATCACACAAGACTGTTTTTTGAGGTTACAAAAAAACCAAATGATATTTTTCAGTCAATCTGTACATAGAAAAATGCATTCATTTTGATTGTATCAAATGTTGAACTGAAACGTTTTATTGGTAATGTACAGAATAGAAAGACTTTTGTGTATAATTTTATCTGCATTAATACCAAGTTTTAATGCAATAATTAAAAGCAAATTTCCTTCTTTATGAACTTCAATACTTTAATATAACAGCAACCATATTCAATCGTCAAGGAATCGAAATATATCACCAAGATTGCAGCATTATACGTAATGGAACTTGGCGATCTTGGCGCAATCCTAAGATCATCAAGTAAGACCGGGGCCCGCTAAGATACTTCAGTACCAAAATTTCTAACAGCAGTAAACCGTTTACGAATAACGATTATTGCAGTGAAAACTTTTGATGAATATCAGTGGAATCTTGAAATGCTATGAATTATTGAAAAATTTTTTTGAAGTAGTACAACATTTGGTATGTGGCACATTGGACAAATTTCAGTTTGCGGTGCAAGTTCAAAATTCTAGGTACAGCCTCATTCGATTTGGTCATTAATCCATGAAAAATAATGATGCTAACCACAGTCACCGACTATAAAGGCAACTAAAGGAACAGAAAAACACGATGTATTGAGAATGGTTTTAAGCCATGAAGCTAGTTGCTGGCTTCAAATTTGATTTCACAGCGAATAAAGAAAGAATCATTGTCCAAGCGCTTTCATAGTGATAAGACAGTGAAATTTGGAGAATACAAGCCATCTTTAACTGCTCTCTCTTCAGAGATGGGTAAGATATTCTTAATAGTTCTCATTGATATTCAAAACGAAATATTGATCAAGCAAATCTCTCACATTTTGTCATTCGTATAAAATGCCGAATGTTACTGATAGTAGCATCCAAAATAGCAAATTGAAAACTGCATTAACATCTTTAGAGCCAACATCAACATATCCAATAGCAAATTGAAAACTGCATTAACATCTTTAGAGCCAACATCAACATATCCAATAGCAAATTGAAAACTGCATTAACATCTGTATCTAACAATCTGCAATAGCAAATTGAAAACTGTATTGCCTCTGAAAGCTGAAATTTATTTGAGATAAGGTTTTAAATTATTAAAAGAAAATTCTTTGATTAATAAAAGGCTAGTTACAGAAAACTTTGCCCTTATCACTGTATTTCACAAGAAGGATTTTTTTTCTTTCCACAGAACTCTGGCAAAGTCCTTTCAATTCTCGCCTCAACAGGAAACTAAGATTTTTTTTTGCTGCTATTTTTTAAATGGTGGATTCTAGTTCTTCCGTTTTTCAGACTTTAGGCACATCCTGCAGCTGATTTTGAGAATCCATACCTAGAAAAAGTCTAATGGGAATCGTCTTTTTTTTTTTTTTCTTTCGGATTTCCCTGCCGGAATGGATTTTCAGGCGAATATGGAAGCATGCTTCCTCATCTTCACTAATGTAGTAATTTATAACTTAAAGTCCTTTATTTATTCAAGAAAGCTATAAATATTAATTTCTGTCTGTATCTAATAATATTTGACTCCTAAGAAGTCTACGAATTATTTATTATGGTAATTACTTTTTACCAGCTTTGAAGGATAAGATGTCGGGTATTTTTTCTCTTGTCTAATAAACTTAGTTAAATTTACATTAATATATATTTCCAAACTAAGTAAGCAACTTCCTTTTTTTTTCTCCTGGAAAAATATGAAAGGTATTTATTTAAGCGTTCATATTTTGATATACCGGATTAATGTCGTGTAGTTAAACCGTAATCAATTTTGAAAAAAAATCCAAGTAATTCTGAAATTCTCTTGGATAATATTCTTATTCTTACACTCTTTTAATAAATTTCTTTCATATTTACGAAGATAGAAATGTGTTATAAATTTTCCACTTACTTTCTGATGAATCTGAGTTCAGAAGTTGTGTATTAGTGTATTCTTGACGAAAATATAATATTTAAAGTATTTTTGAAATTTAATAATCAGTAAATTGATTTATTTTAATGAAATGTTATTGTTTTTGAGAATGCCATCTGGATATGAATTTCAGAAATACTTATTATATGATTCCGTAGCATTTATAATACTGAATTGTAAATTATATCAAAGATTAAAATGTTCAAAATATTAAAAATTAAACGATTTTTTAAACTTTTCACAAGTTTCATAAGAACGAAAATGAATTTTTATGAAAAATGGAAGAAAACTCTTATAATTTGACCTTTTATATAGAAAATGGTAAGAAAGTTCATAATCAAAAGAAAAAAATTAAAAATATAAAAAATAATTAAATTTAAATGTCTGTCAGAACTTTTAAAATTTATCTCATTTCGAGATTTTATTTAAAAAAAACAAAGCAAAAACTGGCATACAATTTTCGTTGCATTAAAAAATGTCATATTTCGCTAACTTTTTACTGACATTTTATCACGATATAATGGCTCCGCCTCAGTAACATTCTTTCATCTAAAAACACAATATATTTATTAAAAAATGAATAAATTTTAAAAAAATCAACAGTTAAGTTTCCAACTGTTTCTCTATATCCAAGTTAACGAATGCTTACTGACGCACATGAGAAAGACAGAAGCAAGTCTCTAGGATGAATGGTACAGGAGAGTTGCATCGAATACCCTTTCACACGGCAAGATCTACTCTTTAATAATTCATATTCATGAATATCAAGACCTCTTCAAGACTATACAATAACTTAGACCAAAATGCCACTTGTAAAAATCAATTAAATTATTCAGTCAAAAGTGCAGTTCTCACGAAGGAAATCAAAACGCAGGACCCAGACGGACTATTATTCTATATTTTCTTTTATATGTTTTTTCTGCTCTCCCGCTTTTTTTTTTCGTTCCTTCCATCATGTGTTCATCCAACTAGTTAGATAATTTAGTGTTATAGGCACCGGGGCACAGGATGGCATTATGTTATATCCAAGTTAATATTTTCTTAAAATGCCATTTGAATTATAAAGTAAAATAAAGTATATATCAACTTATTTGTCTGTACCGGGAATATTTAACCAATACTGAAATTTTGAGAAAACCAATTTTTTACACATCTCTATTTAAATATATAAGCTATATTTATCCAATATTGAAAATTGTTTCTTCGAATAAGAGAAGATTTTTAACATGAAGGAATTTTTATTCATTTTTAATATCTTCACTATCTTCATATTTGTAAAGATGGAATCTTATAATTGATTTTTTTTACTTGATTCGTGATTCTAGAGTTCTGAAATTTTGCCCAATTGTATGTTTACAGATTTTCTATGGAGATATACTATTTTAATATTTTAAAAATCTTTAATTAAATTAGTTTATAAACTAATTTAATTAATGTTTGATTCCGTACCAATGGTTCTACCGCATTGTGAATACGAGAATAAAATAATTTCATTATATATAATAATATAATATAATAAGGAATTACAAACAAAAGTTTAAAAGTGGAGAGTAGTCAAAGTGCAGAAAATTAACTTTTTAGTTAAAAAATGCGTTTTTAAAAATATTTTTCGAGTTTGTTCTTATTTATTTGCATCTTTTGTGGAAATTGGATTAATTATATTGTTTACTGAATTTTACCTGTATGTCATTGTCACTAGTGAAGTTGATATTATTAGATTGCAATTTATTACAGTTTTGTTTCGGCTCCTGGTCTGGAGGACTATAGGTTCTAGGTCTAATTCATAAATGATCTATCAATTAAGTTAAATCCTTTAGGATTAAATTGGCGCGGCGTGGTAGTATGTAATAGGGATGCTACTTCAATTGTTGTTATCAAAATTCCAATAATAAAATTATAAATCTATTCCCAAAGCATATTTACGCTGCTTATAAATGGTGCGAGAATCAAATCAAATTAATACCCATCCCAATGTTTTTGTTGACCATTAATTTCTATTGTTATTGGTTATATAACTCCGAAATCTGCACTATGCAACCAAGAACAATCTTTCGAATTTTCTTATTCAGATGCTTCTGTTTGGGTATATAAGCTCTGTACTCCTCTTCAAAGTTTTCAAACAATAAAAGAACACAGTATATGCACTATGTTATTTCTTCTTCCCTGAGATTTAAAAAGTGTTAAATAAAAAGCATGATTTTTGAAATGCACTTTAATATTATCCTATATTTTGAAAAGCTAAGTACAAGCTTTAATTCGAAGCAATCTGGAAAAAATTTATTTAACATTTTGCACTTTGGACAAAATTTATCTTCGGGTTTGGGTCCCGGTTCAAGCATGGTTCTATCTGTGAGATGTGAATGTACCCTCCTGTAAAAAGGGGTTGTGCAAGCTAATGACACGAATGAAGTAGCTACGTCGTACTCTTGGCCCTAGTTGGCGTTACTGAAAAAAACAAGAGACGCTTATTCAGCTTAAATCGCTCCAGATAACTCTCAGCGGACTTGTAAAGTGCCATAATTCACAACACAACTGTAAATGTTATAAAATTCAAAGTATATAAGCAATTTACTTACTAAAACTATAAATATATTTACTTTTTTATTTCACTGACTTTATTTATATCCAAATATATTAACAAAAAAGTGCATATCTTTGTTAAGTATATCTTATCTAAAAAAGTGTATTAGAAGAAATTGCATATCTTTATTCGAAACTGTTGCACATAATTATTTATTATTGTATCTTCAAAGGTCTCATAATATTTCATTCATAATGAAAGTTTTCAAAATATAAATTAAAGATTTTCTGTTCTTATTTTCATAGAAGAAGGTTGCACCCGTTTTTATATCCCTTTTACATTGATCTTTGGCCTCATTCCTCAGAGAATGAAAAATGTTGCATAAAATGAAAAATGAAGAATCTGTACGTGTTAACTAACTGTTAATCCTTTTGCCAGCAAGCACTTTTTTATACACACTCTTGCGTTAAAACCTCTTTCCTGTAAGCGCAAACCTCCCATGACTTCAAGGAAATTATCATATAAATGAGTTTGGGATAAGAGAGGCGAATAATTAACAAAGGTTGCACGTAATTTATGTTCCATCCACAATACTTTAAGTAATATTCCAAGTCTTATATAATTCTCAGCCAAACTGCATTGTCAATTTATTTATTCCAGGAAGAATCAAGAACAGGTGCATGTTTTATACGAAATAAATTTATCGAATAAATTGACTTATAAATTAGAAAAAACTTTTTTGAGGCAATAGATGATGTTGATACTCCTTAATTTTAAGCTTTTGTAAGTTCATCTAAAAATAATTCACTTTATAAAAGTGAGTTTTTATCTAAACATTTTTGTGATGATTTATTCTAAAGATATTTAGATTAATACATGCTTTCAAACTTTTAGCTTAAGGCAGATGTTTAGGCTCTAGATCTTCTAAATGAATTATTAATTTTTACAAGCATTCTTTTAAAATAAATTTCGTTGGAGAATATTTGAAAGTTTCAGTAAAAAAATCCAATTTGTAAATTATTTTGCAACTTAAATGTATTGAAATATTATTGCACTGAATTAATTACTTCTTTTCCTTACTTTAGTTCAGAATAATAAAGAAATAGTTTGATGAATAGAATATAAACGTGCAATCTGCATCTCTATTTAAAATTGTAGGTGTTAAAAATTGTGATTTAATTCAGATCTAAACATTTTTTTTTCTGATTTGCATAATTAAGATGGTAATCTTAGTAATAGTGTATCCACTTCACTGATGATGAATATTTTATTTTGGTAGGCTTAAATTTATTTCACTTAATTATTCGCAGATGTGTCAGTGAATAAAAAATCAGATTATATAAAGAGCATCATAGATGAAATATAGTTAAATATTCGTAATAAATGCTTTATTTCTGGAAAATTTAACTTTTGATTTATTGAAACAATACGAGAACAAAAACGTTTGATCATCAGAATATATATTTTCATTTGCAGAATAAAAAATAAAGATTTAAAAATTAACGCGATTTCATTCAAGTTCAAACATTTTTTTTTCTGATTGCATAATTATTGAAGATGCTAAAAAAATAAAAATTACATTAGAAGCAGACATTTCATTTGTGTATTCATCTTTCACTTTAAATTTACATCTAAAAAAACTGAATTTCTGTGATTTTCAGTGTGCAGTACATAACGTTAATGTTTCACCATAATAATTTTTATTTACATTTAAAAACGGAGCATAAAATGCTCATCAAGATGATAAACTATATTTTTCACTCCTTTGAAATCCATTAGAACCGCTTGTGAAAGTTTGTGGTAATAAGAGACATTTACGACAAAAAAAGATTTAATACAGTCCTGAAAAAATTACATTAATATTTGATGCATGTTATATTTTCTTCTTCATATAATAATAGAGACTATTGAATAATGTATATTATGTTGGTGTTTTATATAAAAGGGCGAATAATTTTGTTCAAAGATGAAAAAGTATTATGTTCAATCAAATAGATTTGATACTAAAGAATGGCGACATATTCGGCCAGACAAGTCTTTCCTTTGCAAAATTTATCATTTGTAATCTTTTAGTCACAATATTTCAAATATATTTAATTTAGAATATAATTAATGAAAGACATGAAAATATGGAAACCACTTTTATAATCAAAGAATTTTTGTGTAAAATGAGTGCCATTCGGCAATCGTCGAAATTTAAGTAGTAAAATAGCGATTTATTTCAGCTATACATGTTAAGAATAGTAAATGTGGTGTGTTGCAATGATCCTCAAGTTCTTGAAAAAACATCGATACTCTCAGGAAAACGGTTTTTAATAAAATTACTTCGGAATTAGTATAAAATGTGAATTTAGCCAATTAATTACAGAGAGCCTGTTTCTATTTTAATATACTTAAAAGAAAAAAAAAGAAAAAAAAAAAACAACATTGGATCATATATAATTCGACAATTTGAAAAATAAATCATTTTTCACTATGCAGAAAATCTTAAAATTATTTTAATGCCTTTAAATCAATTAAAAAGGTTTTAACAGAAGAATCATACTTTTAAATATTGTCACATTAAGCTTTATACAAATGCAATATAAAGAATCGTATACAGAGTCTTCCATTATCAATGCGACAAACTTGCAGATGTTGTGCATAGAGACGAATCAGAATCGAATAGTATTGCAGGATCGAAGATTTCCTAACACGATTTCGGTAAAACGAAGTAAAGAGAAAGAAAATAAATATCAATATGTTAATGTAACAGAAATAATTTTAATATCAAGTTTTACAATATATCAGCTACATGCTGCAGAAGTTGTCCGAAATTCAGTCACACAAGCTTCACAGTGGTGCCACCTGTGCTAATGCTCTAGAAGATTCTGGAGTGCTTCAAATCACTCCAGCAACTACAGAAATACTAGCAACGAGGTTTTCAGCTGAAGAAATGGGTGTCCCGTACTCCAAAGTCTTCGTTTCATCCCAGCAGGAGTCCAAGCGTGATAGATCCGACGTTCTTGCAAGTCAATGAACCGGACCACTATGACTTATCCAATACTGCCAAAATGGAACGTTCAAGTGTTTGAGGACGTCTTTAGTGTAATGTGAGTGCGCCCCATCAGGCTATAATCACAATGAATGGTGCAACGGTTGCCCAGACTTCAAGAAGTTTGGGTAATACTTGTAAGATGATCAAGTATGCCCTACCGTCTAGACGAGGGAATAGAAGGTACGCTTCAATGTGATAATCTCAAACAATGCCGGTCCAAATATTGATAGGGAAATGGTTTTGAGTTGCTCGTGGTCGCGATCTATGATTGCTTTCCAAAGTTCACAAGTGGATGTCATGTGATTGAATATTCCCTCTCTTATGAAACCTGCTTCATCCATGAACAAAACACTCCCCTAGCAAATACACTGTCTACCAAACTCTGCTGAAGATATCGTATATCAAGTCATCCGGTATTGATAACCAACAAACTCTGATGATTGGACCTGCTGTAGATGGAATGAATGCATTTGGTTAGCTGACAGTAATGGAGTGAGTTTTTCCCAATCCTTGGCTTATCGCTCGACTACTTGTACTCGGATTGCTTCCTGGAAGACATGCGACATTCTCCTCATTATCTGATGTCATCGTCGTTCACTGTTGATTTATGGTAGCTCTCGTTAAACAACCAGTCCCGCATAACCTTTTGTGGGAATATGGGAAGATAGTATGATGAACTATGTGCTTGAAAAGTTTTTGGTACAAGCGAAAAACGGTGTAACCGTTACAGTCCGAAGCTCCATATGGTAAGTGCTTGTTGAAAGTTCAACGTTTTGACTCGGTCATCCTACTGCCTCTGAAAACGGTTCGTAATTGGGTATTTCCAGTGCGGTAGCTATTCACGCGACGTACTGGTTACGGAACGCTATCTCATGACGAAGGCATTTTGGACCCTACAATGCAAAACAATTTCGATAAGTCTTCTACACTTCCTTATTTTTTCCGTTGGATAGGAAACACCAAGCATATGCATACGTAAATTTCATAAATAAGTATGTTTGGATAAAAATTTATATATAATATAACTTTTTTATCAAATGGGTTTATGTTACACTTTAAAAGTTATTATATGAATTTCTGGCATTCTAAATCTATGCACATTAAATTTTTGCATGATTTGTTAAATACCCAATTTTTTGAGACTGAAATTAAAAAGATTTTATTTACAGCGCCATTAATCTTGATTATCTTAACATTCTCTAACTGCAAGCTACTTTAAAAGTGCCGAATATAATAGAATAGCAAGGAATTCTGTTAAATTCCTTAATTAGTAGGTTTTAATAATTGAAATTAAGGCTTAAGATATTAAATATAAACGTTTGCTTTACAGTAGCAAAAATAATTCATAAAGGATAAGTAATTACCTTTCTAAGCCGAAATCTGATAAGAAACACAGATTTAACCTAATGAGGTGACACTATAAACATCAGACCAAAATCGGAGACTTCTTACTAGGATTAAGACAAAGAATTGAATGCCCTCAGATTATAGAGAGTACGCAAAAGCTTCTCTGCAGCATCCCACATGACTATGTTAAGAGGCTTAATTTGGTCTTGAAAAAGGACATTACGAAAAATTGAGTTGTCTGACTTAGTGGTTTGAATAATACAGGATTATGAATAGTTTGTCAGCGTCTCAGTCCTATTCTTTCCTGTAACTTGCCTTTTTCGCATTAATGGATAATTACAATGGGAGCAATACGTTAAATTATTAACGCCATTAACGGTTGTTGCAGTAAATGAATGTCTGGAAATATTCTACCAAGAATGTGGCGCATTGAAAGACGAATTAATTATATATATTCTTAATTAAATTTAATGAAACGTCTTCAGTTCTATTGTTAAAGTATTTTACATGCATATGTTTAACATTTTTATATCGCAAGCCTTAGCTATTGCCCTTTAATAAGGCAATATTTCAAAATCAAATTTAAAAAAAAAACCATTTCAGATCAGAAATATCTTTCTCCAAGCAATGTAAAAAATAGAATAAAAACACAGTTTTGGTGATTATTTTTACTCGCTTTCAAGTGTGAGTACATTTCAAAGTACAAAAGTTTTAGATCCAAATCATTTGAATTCTTAAAATAATATAAAGACGTGAAATATCTAAAACACTGAAGTGGAACAAATATTTCATAAAAAAGGACATATAATATTAATTAAAAAATAAATACACAGTTATAATTATTGTTGGGTGGCATTTAATTGAATCTGATAAATACATACTTGTTCAATTTCATTCATGCTTTAAAGAAAAAAAAATTTTATACAAAATCATTAGATTAAGCTTAGCGGGAGAATTTAGTAGATTTTTATATTTAACTAATCATATCATTGTTAATCGCACCTTGCCTAAATATCAGGGGAACTATTAATGATCTTCGTCGAGACAATATGAAGATAAGAACTATGGTTGAAACCTAATGATGATTACTAGCCACATAACAACACTTCCCTTAGAAAATGTACCCTGTCATGGAAGTAGAGGGAAATAGACCCCACAGCTTTATTCTACCCATCTGAAAAGTGAGAGTCAACTACCCTATTTAAAGATTCTCATCCGCATTCTTATTCCTCCTTTGTAAGAGTCATTAAATTTATGCTCCCTTTGTGAATATCGCTTGAAATTTCAAGTGTTCTTGAAACTGAGTCATCCTGCATAGAATGAGAAAAAAAATAGTGACCCTGATAGAGGTAGACTGTAAGAATACTTTCGAAGTGTGAAGTCAAAACATTTAGGATACATTAAGAAATCGCTTCTGGAAAATGTGCACTGAAAGAAGTGTTCATACAGGTTCGTATCTGGCAAGCACTGACTGTCCATAAAAGCAGGAACATTTTCTTAGGCTTAACCTAAAGGACATTATATATCACAAATTTATATAATTCGCGGAAGTTACACTGTGGATAGAAATGAAACAATTTTTAAATATTTGAAAACAGGTCATATTTCCAATTTAAAAAAATAAATACTTGATATTTAATACAAAAAATATGATACATTTTAATAGAATTTATAGAGTTAAAAATAACACCATATTATTGATACAAAATGTAAAAACATAAGAAAAAAATAAATATTTAACATTTTTAAAATACTTCGTGAAAATTGTAATAATTAATGCATAATGGAAAATCTCAAATGTAGATCAGTGTAGAGTTCGGCATAGCACAATTAACATTCATAATAGACATAATTCCAAAAATGTGCTTTTTTATAATCAGAGAAAGTTCGAATTTTCAAATTCGAAGTCTCGATCTCGAATTTTTGGATGATTCAATATTTTCTCTTTATATATTTTGTATTTGAAAATGTATAAAAATTGGGCCATTTGTTTGTTTATGTCACATTATAAAGCAATCAAAGAAAAATCCCCTGGATTTACAAATAATGCTTGTGTATGAAACGGAACGTTCAAATCTTTAGTGATTCAGCAAAAATTGTTGTTTAATTCAGAAGTGATATTTAACCCATTATAAAGAAGAATTCAATCAAAGTAACATCAGTGTTTCCCTAAACTCTCTGTAGAGTAAAATTAAAAATAATAATGATGCAAAGAAATCATTTGGTTCTTTATTATTTTCTGATATACGGACTCAACAAAGAAAAGGTACTGTAATTGTGAAAAAATTTTACCTCGAAATTTTGATTTAACCCTCTGGCTGCGTAATTCTTTAGAATCGCTATTTAGATGAGATGTTTGCAAATAAGTTCAAATAATTTTCAAAGAAAGTGAACTGATGCTATGTTACACGATAATAATATAATAAAAATCTGTAATCGTAAAAATCAACACTCTAAATTGCAAAAAATGCGGGATGCAACAGAAAATATATTGATTGCCAATCCCCGGAAATCGCATAATAGACAGTTGGAGGGTAAATTTCATAAATTACACCTCTTTGGGTCCCAAAGTGCGTTATTTTTTTTTCCTATCTGTGAACACGGTATTTCAAAAGCACTTTCAAGGAGGCGAGTGATATTAGGAATGTGATCTTTACACCAAATTTGTAGTTTTATCAAAATATATTTTGAGGAAATATGTATGCTTGTTCGTTTATGTGCACTAATAACTTAAAAACATTGATAAAATTTCAAGTTCAATTTTACTATCAAAATCGGAGGTCTGCATTAAATTGTGAAGCAATTCCATCAACAAGTTGACCGTTTTAATTTTGATGTCTGAAACTTTGAATGAGGTTTAATAACCAACATTGCAGATATGTATCAAATTTTGATTTTAATCGGTCGAATAGAAAGACGACTAAAATAATATTAGTTTTCCTTCACTAGGCTACAATATACGTAATGTACCGTATTTTGACTGTACTCAAAAGTCGGTCTCTGTGTGGGGAATACGAATGCTTGCAGACTATGCCTTGACATTCGAGGGTTTGGATCCTCTGTCAGTGATATGGTCAGGGAATTCATACTCTTGTAAAGAACAAAGCGGAGGGTATTTCAATATTTAGCATAAGGGGAAGTCGAGTGATGTGACACTTACATAATTTTGGTAATACAGATAACTGTATTCTTATGAATATAGGACACTGAACTGCAAAAATAATTTGGCACTAAACGTTTCCCAAGTCAAAACCTGATTTTCCCAAAAATTTGCGCAATATAGAAGTTTTAATAAGAGAAGGTTTATCTATTTTCTAACATATATTATATTATTTTCTAACTATTTTTTCACAAATAAAGGTATACTTCCTACTTTATTTTACTGGATTTTTCAATTCAATAGATGGCTCTGAGATTGTTCAATTTATTTCTTATGATGACGAGTAATTTAACCATGCGTTGTAGGCATTTTCAGCTTTAAACGCGGGAATTGAATTTAAAGTTGAATTTAGTCTGTACTAATAGGTTTAATTTCTCTATTTAAAAACTTTTGGAGTATTTATTTTCAACTGGTATATTCTTTGCTTTTATATCTTTTTGGTTTACTAAAGATTATATAGTAGTTTGATTTGTTTTAATTTTGTTGTGGTATTAATTAGTTTTGAATTTGAAATAATTTTTTGTTTATCATTATTGCGTAATTTAATGTCATTGCTTTATCGATATTAATTTTTATCTTCAAAAAATGTAATTTCTTGGGATTTGCGGGTTACGAGGGGATATTATTTGGACGAAAGTCAGACCCCTTATAGAAAAATCCCTGGTTTGAATTCCTGCCTGAGGCTGACCCTTGATAAAATCTTCACGCCGGTTTCATTAATTCTTTATTTCTTATTCCGTTTAATTTAAACTTAATATTTATTTCCAATTTGACTAGTGGAAATCGTTAATTCATTCCTTTTGTCCAAAATAGTGTTTTATTTTGTAGGGATGAAATGCAATTAAATTTTATTCCAATCTATTATTAAAAGTGAGTTTGCAGTTAAATAATATTTTAATATGAAATAAATATCAGGTTATGTTTGTACCCATTTAGAAATTTAAAAATTTAATTTGCATTTTTCAGAAGTAAAATTTATTTACTTTCACCATCCATTCAAACTGTGAGAAACAAAATGTATTTCTACCTGTTGTTGAAAAATAGCAACACAATTTCTTTCAAACACACATAAACTCTTCATGAAAAGCAACTCCCATTGTCATAATGGTTTTGGAAACATGCGTGACTTTAAAACCGATTTTCGGAGTTGGAAACCGAACAAAGATTCGACTATTAGTTGCAGCCATCAATCACGCATTTTCGCAAGAGTAATATATCATGAAAAACCAGAATCGAAGTCTCGAATTGACCTTATCAGCTCAGCTTTTCGTAGCAACTCAAGAAAATCCATTCTGGATGAAGAAGAAATATTGCGTAGAAACAGATGGAATAAATGAAGGTGGTTTACCAACAGTATATATTCCTTCAGAATCAAAGCGAATACAAAAACATAGCTACTTCTTTTACAAAGGTAGAACAATATGCATATATTTTCGTATCTCCAATAATATTATTTTCTATTTAAATTTTATGAATAAATCATTTATATTCAGATTACCAGACGAGCCTTGCATAGTGAAGTATATTTGCATCATTAAATTTTTTTTGTTTTAAATTTAATTTTGAATGAATTAATAGCTAATTAAAAAATTTTAGTTATGCAATTTTTATTACTCCAAAAAGCTACTCCGAATACGTCAACGAGAAAGTTCAAGGACACGAGTATTTTACGAATTCGATTAGACTACTGAGGCTGGTTAACTGTCTCATTGTCAATGACGAGACGTTCTTCCTTTTGAAGCATGAAATAACTGATTATGAAGTCTATTCTGCGCATGATGTTTACTGGCACAATTCGACCATCCAATCTCTCTGCATGCTTAGGCTGGTTGGTGGTTAATATATAATAGGATTGATTCTTCGAATAAAGGATTAACAAAACTTTTAATTTTAAATAATCATTTCATATTATAAACAAAAATTGAAACAAATTTCTCATAAATTCCTTATTCTCATTTATGAGAATTCACTTAATTCTAGTCAAAATTGAATGAAATGTGTAATTTCGAAGATACGTTTATTGACTGGCTAAGCATAGTTATTTTTATTAAAATAAATTTTTGAAGCTTAATGGAGTCTAATTTTTTCATCGCATGGTGAATTCTACATCTCTTTTCTAAACATCAATGCCAAAACTACTGCATGACGAATAGCAATGAACTTGCACAGGCCCGTTACAATACGGCCCACAGGCCCGCAATGCACGAAGTCAGAAGGAATGTCGAGTATTGCCCAAGAAAACGACTATGAAAATTCTGTAATAGAGAAACAGGGGCACTGTAGACAAAATAGCATGAAACAGAAGATGGCAGGATTTTGCAAATGATTGGTGTTAATTGCACACGAGTGTTAAAATATTTAAGCTACACTTATTGATTTGTTAGACAAATTTCAGATTTTGAAACTATTTCCAGAATATATATGGATCGCGTTTTCTGATAATGTACAGAAGACGAAATCTCTTCTAACTTTCATTTCTTGATCCCAATGAACCCCAATTCCTTGAACTTTTGACCCCAATGAACTAAAGTGCAAGGATACAATATGTTGCGGATCTCTTATGTAATCGGATAATGCACTGTCGACTCTCAGATTTCGAAGCAAAAATTTGGTTATCAAGTCATACAAGCTTTTTTCTACTTTCATAACTGATTTTTCAAGAAAAGACTAATAAACAGAAAGTTCACATCAAATCAAGCCAAGGCTAAGCTTTCCTCTTAAACTTTAAGATTGTCAAATTTAATGCTAAACAAATGCTGGTAGTAGAAACTTAAAATTTCTATCATTTCCCACTTCTACTCTTAATTCTTTTAAATTCTAAAATTGGTCTCCAAACAAGTCCATAAACGAAGAATGAATCAAAAGCTGATTTTTTTATGAAATGGTATTGAAAAAAAAATAAAGTGCAATTCATTTTTTAGGTACAAGAAATCAAAGTGGTCCTTTCCATTCAAAAGATACTTAAACGTTATTATGGGCAGAGTCCTTTACATGTCAAGATCTTAAAGTAGCTCTTGTCCAGGGTAATCTGTAGTTCATCGGTTCCTTACCGGAAAAAAAATCCTGAAAAGGATAAAAACAAATGTCCTCCGAGCTCTCCTGATATCACTCACTCTATTTGATTATCTACAATTTTCTGGAGTTATATGAAAAAATTCTTTGCCACAACATTTTGAGATATTAAAATCACGGAAGATATAACAAATATTGTCTTGTATCCTTAACTAATTTTGAGAGTGTGGAAGAATAAAATATCAGTCTAGACAAATTTGAAAGCTTTTTTTCATTTTCCCAAAGAAATTACACCTTGAAAGCTACGAAGATAATTGATCTATTTTCAGATACCAAAATGGTATTTATACCTTCCAAAAATAAAATATGTCCATCTTTAATAGTTATTTCACAATACAATTTTGTAATCAGGGAAAATGTTATTACTTATAAATATAAATATTCTAAGGATTTTAATAGAGAGCTTCCTCTTGGCTTTGCCCTAAACAACTTCATAAACGATAATTTCTGATTTTGAGATTTCAATTAATATATTACGATAACGAAAAGCTTTCTGTATATTTATATCTGAAAATATTTCTTATATTATCTTTTCCTTAGATATACATCTGTGAGTTCCAGACGGAGGCAAAGAAATAAGGAAACTGAAAAGAACAGTAGAAGGCTATTTATTTGTAGGAAACCTTCTGCTTGACTAACTGGATGTTCCAGAGTGAATTTGAAACAAGAAAGAAAGGAGTCTATATTTGCTCTGATAGAGAGAAAGGCTGCGACCTTGTTCCGATTCGAAACGTCCTAGTGCTGCATGAAATGGAATACTGGATTTTATTGGCGAGTGAATGACTACTTTTAAATTGAGCCATTTGTTTATTCTGGACGACTTTTTGACTTATTACCCTTTTTCAAGTGCTGGAAGAGGAAGGTGAGTGACATGAATTTGAAGTACTTCACTTTTCTTCAGTGTTTTTATGCTATATATAAGTGTTTAGTGATATTAAACCGTTAACCAATTTCATCTATTCAGAAATTGTTATCGTGTGGTTTCTTAACTGTTTTTTTTTAATTTTGTGTATCTGTTTAAAATTTCTGTCATATCATTTTTTGAACAGCATTTCAAATGTTTAAATGTTACATTCAAAATGTTACTGACTTAGGATACAAATATTGGAATATTTCTTCTTTCCGTATAATCATCAGAGTTTCGAAATCTATAGATTTTCCGGAGGATAACTGAATGAGGAAATTTAATTACCTTATAAATATAATTTCACTGTCCCCACTAAAATTCTGACCACTTTTCTACCAAAATTCCACGATAGCTAGAGTCGTATTAGTGATGTTTAGGTGAATAGTCTAAAGTCAGTGCCACGCTCTACCTAGAGGCAAAATTCAAAGTTTGTGTTCTCATTTAAGAAATTTTACGAGAATGAATCATTTATCAAAGTTATAGAGCATCGTCCTTTAATTAAGTTGGAAAATTAAGCCATATAGATTAATGCTGAGGAAAGGATGTTTAAAATGTGCATTTATTTAGTTGACTCATAAATCTGTGATGTAACGAAATTCTAAACAAAGCACATACCTAACCATAAATCACAATATACATCAGGACACTGGACTACATTTCCTGTTGCGCATTTTGGAAAAAGACAACGCTAGCACAAGAAATAAAAAAAAACATTGTTAAAGTTTCCATATTGTTGGTGGAAATGTTATATACACTTGGTGTTTGTGTTACACTTTCAAGAAAAATTTGAATTGAGTTAGGAAATTATTCTATGGAAGTAAAAAATTGAATGATTTGTTTCTGTAACATCTCCAAAGATATAGTTTTACATATATCTTCTGAGAGGAATTGTCTTTATGTTGCACTGTGCATTCCATAAATGAAGTAGCGGAAATTCCTATCGAAATTGGATATTATGCTCAGCAGATAATGTACACGGAATATCACACTTTTCAAAATCGAAAAGTGATAGGAAAACGCATTAAATGCGTTCTACTTTTAGCATTAATACGAATGAATTGCATTTTACGTTCGAAATCAATGTCGCTTTATAACGTCACGTTTGTCGTTTTTACCATAATTCTTGCCTTTTCCGAGCTTGGAATACTAACTCAAAATTTCGCCATTAGATGGAACCTTAAGTTGTCACATCACGATATATACAGCTATTTTATTATAACAACACAGCATTTTTTTTTTGGTTACCACTGTCGCTGTTTTAAAGTTAATACAGGTAGAATGCTTGTGTGGATAAAATATTTCTATATGTAACTCATATACCTACCACATTTCATCGCCATGTGTCTTTGCTAAATTTCTTATAAATGAGGGGAGATGAAAATAGATTTCATAACAAACGATATCACGTGATATTTTCTTCAAAATCTGAGAAATAAAAAAAAAGTTCAAATTTTATAGATATATCTTGAGAATTCTGTCCTGGCTATAATCTAAAAACTAAATATATTCTTTTTTTTGTTGCCTTCATTTTCCTCTTTAAAAGAACGTATATAAAATTCTGGGTAGAAATTTTTTTAAAAATCTAAATGTAGCCTCTCTACATTTTGTAGATACATTAGTTATTAATAGCAGCAGCAGTGTGAAGATTTTCAAAAATTGTCTCTTGGAGAGGAAGAAACTTCTTTAATCATTGTGACGAATTATACTTGAGAATAGCATTAAATAAAGACAAAGTTTCGTTCAAATGTGCATTTCAAGGAACAATGGAGAAAAATGTCTTCATTTATACAAGTATTCTAACACATCGATCCGTTTTCCACAGTTAGAGAAATTATTAATAAAATTTCATGTTAACGTAATTGATTATGAAATGCAGCAAATGGCGAGAAACTTTTATTGATATATTTTATGTTGAACTCTAAAATAATTTTTTCTCACTTATCTGTTTTCTCTGTCTGAAGTTGTTGTTTAACTTATCGGCAGATTTTCAGGCTTCCTGCTTATAGAAAATGAAAAAAAAAAAAAAGAATTATTGATTTCTATAACTTGGTTTTGAACCATTGAGCGTGTAATATCTTTTGATTCCAGAAAAATATTGGATTTTAGCTTTTTCATATTCTAATTTAAAGAGCTATTATTTGTATATTGGATTTTTCCTTGTCAAATTTATCGTAGCTATATCTCAAGGAAGCACTTTTATAGATAGAATTCATTTTATAAACTCTGAAATTATGATGACATTAGTAAAATTTTGCATGCATTGGATCTTAAATAAAATGTAAGCGATTACAAAACACACCTAGAGAATTTTTTTTCTCTATCAAAGCATTTTAATTCTTTAAATTCTTCTAGGTAAATATTGACGATTGATAATTATAATTATTATTTTTAATACATATTTACTTTGTTGATTGAAATGTTAAAACAAGCGAAAATAAATAAGCTATTTTCTCCAATTTTGCATTACTTACATTTTCTCCTCATTTAAGCAGTCAATAAATTATTTTGTACACACTTGTCCTTTTCTAGGCATTTAAGATAACTGTTAAAACTTTTAATAAATTAAATGTAATAAATAATTAATTTAAAATTAAAATTGCTTATTATTTTTCAAATAATCTTTACACTCGTTTGTATGAATCTATTCTGCTGTAGTAGTTCACAAAAGAAAATTCTCACAACGAGTTAAATAAATTTTTAAAGAATTGTTTACATTCATTTCTCGAGAAAAGGTAAAGGTTTATGGACGGGAATTATTATTTTTCTTTAAATTAATAAAACTCTTTTCACTTATGTAAAAGTTGTTTTGAATTACAGAAAAAAAAACCAAGCATCACAGATGCTTGGGTTTTTTTTTAATTTGTGTAATTTAATTATTTCGTTTGATTATGATTAATGAAAGTTTCACTGTTATGAAAAGTAATAATTTAAGAACAATGAATAATTCAGGAAGGACACAGACAGGTTCTTTCAAAATACATAAGTGTATTATATCAACATTAATACTTCACATTGAAAACATCGAATCCTTGAAAAATGCAAACATTTATAACATAAGCTAATCATTAACAGATATTGTTCTTAGAAATTTGGGTATCTGTTCACTGTCTCGTGTCTCGATTTTCACTTTCTAGTCACTGTTCATGCCCTAGAATTGATTGATCTTGTAATAAACTTGTCCTTGGAGAGAGAACATATGAAAGACAAGAGCAATGTTAATATAATTTGCAGTTCAGAATTATATTCTTTTATTTAGGTCTGAACTGTAAATTATAAAGCAGATAGATTTCATATTCATTATCTTGCTACAAATTTAGATTGAATTGCCAGTTTATCAAATTGGTATAATATCTGTCGAAGTTTTGAAATATGTTCATATTGAACAAATCCTGTTGGAATTACTTAAAATATTCTCCTTATTTCTTTTCTTGCCTTCTCAAATCATAAAATGTCGTACCTTATCTAAATAGTTATTAATTGAAGGAAATCAGATGTTTAAATTTCTAATAATTAAATAGTAACAAAGAATTTCACTTACCACTAAATTTTAATTAACCTTTTATATTTAAAATTATTTTTACCACATCTTATGTGATTGATTCATCAAAGGAAAATAACTGAGATTAATGACACAGTCTGGGATTCTATAAAAATGTATTTCATTTGAGTTTAACATCCACTTATCTTTTTAAAAAAATTTATATAATGAAAACCTTTTGATTGAAGGAAAGCAGATGTTTAAATTTCCAATATTTAAATACTAGAAAAAACATTTCAATTAATATAAAATTTTAATTAGACTTTTATATTCAGAATTATTTTTACCACATCTAATGTGATTGATTCATCAAGAGAAAAAACTAATAGTGAAGTAAAGATTAATGACACAATCTGGGCTCAATAAAAAAAAGTTTTTCATTGTAACATCCATTTATCTTCTAAAAAAATTATATAATGAAAACTTTTTCATAATAGCCCATTAAAATTTATTTAGATGCATTAATCATATAGACTTCATGTAGAACTTCTGTATAAAAGAAAAATATAATATTTTTCTCTTGGACTAATTATATGGGACATTAACTACAATGTGCTCAACAGTTTGAGACTATAAAGATTTTGAAATGTCCATCATTGTCCGAAGAGTGTTTCCGCTTTATATATTGACTATACAGAATTCTTGTCTTGTAAGCACTGTACAATTGTCAAATTTCAACCTCTTGCAAAACCTGGAAATAAAGTTAGTTTGTAAGTTTTGAACTGTGTTAGATAAATTTCTTTCAATTTTACTGCACATGCAATAGGCACTCCACTGAATTTTGGATCATTTCAAACTCTGATGTTTAATTGGCAGATAGTATAAAAATGCCAGTTAACAAGGTAAATAAATAATATAAAATGCATTTAACTAATTCGAAATTCTTTTATTTTACAAAGTATCCAAGTGATAATATACCGACAGAAAAATATCCCGTTGCTTTTATCATATATTAATACAATACTACCAGTTTTGAGTTTAAATTATTACGGAAGCTTTTCCTTTTTAAAATTTCGTCCTTAAATTTTGATTTAAAGGTTATATGGTAAAATTCATCTATCTAGCTTACTGCGGTTAAAGTTTATCGCGCGCACAATAGCTCAAAATCACAAAGCGACAAGCATTTAAATCGCTGACTGATTTTTCGGAGCATATCAATAACTCCGATAAAATTTAAAAATATATATACAATTTTATTAGTATATCTACTTGTGTTTTTGAGTTAAATTATTAACATAAAAAAGAAGGAATAGACTTCCAGAAACTAAATTTTTTTCAATGTTTGATAGAAATCGACTACAGTTGTAAGATAAAAACTGTTATTAAATTCCATTATTCTAATTTGTTTTGTTTTTGCGTTTTATAATGTGTACAGATAGATATAGTACAGATGGTATTTAAAACGTGACATTCAATACAATCTTTTGATTATTTTTCAGCCCGCGAACATAAAATGTAGTTCATTACATTCATCTACTTGTGCAAAGCCTCTTTACAATTTATAGATTTCTTTGCTACTGCTATCAAGCTCAACGCAGATACAAATGAGATGAATAATATGTTTCATACCTTAGGTTTATTTTTCTTTTTTCAAATAATAATGTCGACTTGTCCTTTAAAATTTATAAACTCATCATTAAATTTATCATGCAAGAATTTCTCAACGAAATTTTGGAAAGGAAGCTGCACAAATATTTGGATATCTCTTTCAAAGAGCTCCTTTCACTAAACTGGAATGATAGTTAAGGAAATAATTGCTTAAACGCGTATATAGAATTAATCAACCACATAATATTTTTTAAAGAGCGTAATCTTTCGTCATGCGGTCTATTTATAAAGCGTCCCTTAGGAAGCATGCTATTACATTGTTCCCTATCAAATTAAATATTTTAATTGCAATAATTTTCTAATTAAATTTTTCAAGTAAACTGTAATTTCTTCTGTATGTTTGGAAATCCAGTTAAACATGTTTCGAAACAAATTTAAGACGTATTAGTTATGCAAAATAGATATAGAATAATTAAATGGAGTCCGAAGATTTTTGTTACAAAAAAACGTACCTTATTACACAGCAGTTGGATTGTATGTTTTAGATACTTTATTTTTAAGTAGCATATTATAATTTTAATAACTTTAATTTAGAATTTTCGAAATCTGAATTTCTGGGAAAATTATTTTTGTTTTAATAAAATAGTAATTTCTTTTGAAATGTGTTATATTCAGTTTTATATAATGTTTATAGTTACATTTCACATTAATTTGGAAGCACTGAAAAAATTAAGCATAGTTGCATCATTGTAAAAAAATTAATTTATGATGTACAAATCATATCTTTAAATTCAAAAAATTGGTCTACTTTTGTTCACCAATTCAATATACATTTATTGACAATGCACGAAACAAAACGCATTTAAAACTTATCGGAACAAAAATTGTTAGAATTAATAAGTTTTCCTAAGAAATCTAATTAATTAACATTTCGCGAAGATTTTATAATAATTTCTAACAATTTATGAATATAAATTATTTTTATTTGCATTGAATGAATTTTGCAAATTCTAACTAGTTAGGAATAAAAGGAATCCGAAATCAAACTTTCAGCAGTGAGGTTAGTTCATGCAATTTTACTTAGATTCTATTTAGAAAGGCTGCATTGCAATTGTTGTTATGGCATAACTCCCAAATTATTTCTGCTTATCAGCGATGATCATAGTCCCTAAAACTCCAAAACGTTCTAAAGGTATATATATATATATATACACACATTAAATTGCAAAATTTCATCAATTTAGGAACCGTCATGTCGGTAAATGCTTTGGTTTTTATAGTGGGGGGAGCAATAAATTGTTAAAAATATTAATTTTTAATGCAGCCCCATATCGACTAAGTGTCAACGAAGAAAATGTTTTTCTTACACTTATACACTCTTTATATAGCAACACTAAATTTTATGTGTCTATCGATGAAATTTATCGAAAAATTAAAAGGCAAGTTTATTGATTTGATCATTTTCAAATACTTCTGAACCCTGTTAGAGCAAAACTTTAGCTGTAATTTTCAGTCGAATTATTATTAAAAGTGCAGAGTCAGAAAATAATGACGCATTTATTAACTTGCATTTAATTTTTTAAAAATGATCGTGTAATATATTAAGTCAAGTGTTTAAAATCTTGTTTAAAGTTAACGCCTTCAAAACCTATACAAAATAGCATTCATAGAACAATACTTGCACATATACGGTCGAATTCATCTCTTGCGACTTAAGACAGACTTTTTGAATTCATTGGCAAAGACCTACAGAGATCTATAACTATTACTGACAATTCCAATTCAGTCCTTAGTTCAGACATAAAGCCAATCAAAACTAACTGAACATTCTAGTCATTATTCAGCAAACTATTGTACAAAATGAAATCAACCAAAAAGTATCTAAAAATGTCACAACTCATTTATAGAAAATTGCCGTTGATGATGAAAAGTTCTCGCGAAGAATATAATTTTATCATAACAAAAGTGATGGTTTTGAAAATTAATATTTCTATCTGGATTGAAGCAATATACATTTGTCTAAATTGCATCTCTCAGAAAATAAGGATTTGATTTTATTTAAGTTAACGCTCAATATTGAAATTCTAGACATTGATTGTGTTACCATGTAACAGTTGTAACAATGTATGAACTCCACGAATACTGTATGGATGCCAGTTATTATATCGTGAAATTTTGTGTATTGTCGGTTATGGAATGCTGCTTTCTAAACACTAGAGTGACTTGAAAAATAAGCCAAAATGCCAATTTCTGCAACACATAAATAACTACTCGCTCACCTCGATCCTCTCTGGAAAAGTAAAGATCTATAATTTGTAATTACAAAACAGTTCGCTAAAAATTTTTTCAGGGCGAAAGTGATGCTTGTATTCTTCTGCAACTAAGCGCCGTTATAATCACATGCAGCATATATCGTCAGCATATCTAAACGTTCCTTTTTACTGTCATTTTTTCAGAAAGAATTCAAGTGCCAGTAAAGAATTTTGTTTCCTTGCTCGGCATTCCAGCATTTCTCTGCGATCACAAATGCTCAATTTCTCTCATTTCTCTTCTTTATAAAGTAGAAGTTACAGCTATCGACTAATCAAAGTGAACAACATTATGTGCGATTATCGAATTTCTTTGATGTCATGAAGAAACGTATTTATAAAAAAAAATACTTATGTCAGTTTTTCTGTACAGAGTAAATTTACATTTTTGAAATGTTTTCATCTAAATGTATGACTAGTCTCTCAAAATTTAAACATAAGCATTTATCTGTAAATTTTAGTAATAGAAATGTGAATCTTCGTGCGAGCATAGCTGAATGTAAAGGAAACGTCTACTCGACACTGCTATATAATGGAGGGCGTATAAAAATTCATTTTTAACTTTTTGCTATCAACCCTCACAGAAGCCAAAGTATTTTCATACAATTTATGAAATATATATAATGAAACTTTGCAATTGAATGTATATGCCAATGTGTAATGTTTAAGGAAGTAAAGGTCTCTTCAAATTTTTGGGATAAATGGGACAAAATAATAATATTCAAAACTTTATTATTTTTTCAGGTTGATAGTGCAAGAATACAGTTATTTTTGTTTAAAATGTTAGTATTTCAAAAATATTTTACTAATACCGTTAATAGAGCAAGCGAACTGTAATAGAATTTAATTTGCATTTTCTCAGCCCACCAGAGTTGACCTTTATGAAGTTATAGGTGGAAATGTTGGTGATAGTATGAAATATTCTTTTCTCTGCATTTCTCTTGCTGTTAAACACAGAAAGATGATTCGAATGAGACGAAGTATTCCGAATTAAGGCAAACATTTTTGTTCTTAAGTACCATTAATTGGTTCCCATCCTCAGAAGTTAGGAGAATATATCTCCTTCACAAATTATCATATTACACATTTTAGTTTTATTGTTTTTATTTTGTCCATTATAGCCTAATAATTAATTATTCAAATACAAGAATTGCATTTATTTTACTAATTTTGATTTAAACTAAACGAAATTAGTTTCATATTACCAATCGTCGTGTTAAATATTTTTCTAAATCAAAATCACTATGAAGCTTTTAAACACTTAAAACATTTTACCAAAGACAGCTTGAAAATTTCTTTTTTTGAGATATTAGCTTCCTACTTACCGCTTTATAAGTCATAAATTTAGAGGCGTCCATTAAGTTTCTGATTCATAATTAGAGTCTTAACCTGAGTACATCTACCTAAAATGAATAGATACTTTCAAAATAACAAACATGAAGCTTTATTGATTCCATTAAAATCAAATAAAAATACTGCAATTATATATCAAGTTTTTACAGCATTGATGAATTCTTTTTATTTTATATTTTGTATTATTCTCTGTTTCTTATTTAACTATGTTTTGATCATTTGGAATAATCATATCATCTTTAAGATGTCTTCTAAAAGTTGTCATATTTTACTATAAAATTAGCCTTACGTCTTAAATACACAATATATATTATTAAGCTTTAACATTTTAAAATTTTAACTGTAATTTTTTTTCAAATTTTATTTTTATTTATCATTGATTGTTTTGAACTTTTTAAATACACTTTCTTTGCGAGTGCCATTCCCACATAAATTTTAATTTAGTCATAAATCTTGCTTTAAAAATCAATTTCTTTATAGAAAACAATTTCAGGACCATTTAGATGAGCTTGAATTTTCGTGTTCATGTATTTCTATTTGAAAGATGGTTCGTAAATCAATGTTTTGAGTGAAATCAATAATTATGCTTACTGATGAAATATTATAGATATACACACATTGATTGCTCAGTGTCATTTATATTTTCTCTTGATACATAGATCTCCCACCTCTTCAAAATAAAATATTATATTTAAAGGTGATGAGAAGAATTCTCTGAATTGATTCCATACCATATGACTTACGTGTGTCCTTCACTGATATCTAATGAAAAAAGGATATACTCTATGAACTGAAAAATATTTGCTTAACCCTTTAAAGAGCCAATTTTTCTAGTCATATGTTAAAATATTTTTAGGCTTGAAATTATAATAAGAAAAGGGATTCATTTAGCTATTAGATAAATTTAATTTGATTAATTAATTTGGTTAATTAATAATTAAGTAACAAATCAAAACGTATCATTTTGCCTGAGATAAAGAACTGAAACATCTAAGTTTCTGACTTACTAAAAAAATTTGTCACAACTTATGCCAACCTACATGATTTCATACAAAGATTGATAAATTTGGTGGGAAGCATACTTCCCACGGCTCTAGAAAGGGTTAAGAAAAATTGGCTTCCAACTGGCTGATGAACGTCCAATTAACAAATTCTTTACACTCTTTTTAGAGGATTAACTAGGCATTTTTCACGTTAACAGCATTAGTACCAGGTATTAGACTTAATGATATATTAAAGAGTAAAAATATGTATTCTCTCTTTATTTTAATGTAATTTGAGGCCACAAAGCGCTCAGTTTTGTTTAGCAGCACGAGAGAATCGAGCGAAGGATAATCGCACTGTTTGTGGCAATAGTCCATTCTGACACAAGAAAGTTAAATTTTCAATGCTAAATATATCAAACAAAAAACAAATCTTCAAAGCTTTCTGGTTTCAATAAAAAAAACAAATCAAACGAAGTAACCTCAACGTATCTGTTGCCTTCACTTCTCACTGAATGAAATAAAACAATCACGTTACGTGCAAATGAATATAATTGAATTTTAAAAGCTGACAAAGTCTTGCGCATTACAATTGAAAGCAAAACTTTAATTTTACAATGGCTTTATTTCTATGACGATTCTCTCTCGGGAGGCACGAAACGAAATAATTATTTCTCGAATAATGTAGAAGCAGCAGCATTCTGCGTGCAATAATCTGACAGAGAAATGCAGAAATTGATGATGATAAAGAGCATCAAACAAGACATCTAGAGGTACTTTAAAATGCTTCTCCGTATCATTCTTAATACTCTGCAACTGTCGTTTCGGAGTTTGCTAATTAAATGTCTCCACCTGGGTTGCCTGGAAACTGTCGCCAAGCGTTTAATCTTTTGAACCCAGACTGTTTACCATACTTTAAATAATTTAACTGAGTCTTCGAGATTGTTTCGGAAGTTTTGCATTTCTCAAAATAGTCGGGCAATTCGTTAGGAGAGGATATCATTTATTTTCTTTCTAAAATTTGTATTAACCGTTTAACTGGAAAATTTTAAATTCCTTATGAATTTTATTGTTTATATTTGTAGTTTTGACGAATATTCGGAATTCCATATTTTGAAAAAAACAAAAAACAAAACAAAGTAAGAATAGGAAATATATATTACCAATTATAAAATATGTGTTTAAAAGGTAGATGACTATGCTAAAATGTTAATTTTTCGCGAAATTATAATTTTTTTAAAATTTAATATTCTTGATGATTGAACGAGTTACTTTATAAAACAATTAGAATTTTGTTTCTAAGTCTATTTTTTGTAAAGTTACTCTAATTTTTATATTTGCATTTTCATACATTTTAATGTTGTTTTACATCTTTAGATGCTATTTTCTAAGATTCTAATATTTGATAGAATTTTCTTACAAAAAACTTATAAATTAAAATCTAATGCATACATTTTTTTTTCAAATTTGGTATAATTTCTCAATACATTTTGCGGTTCCTGATCACGTGAATTAGCAATATATTGATTTAGGGATATTTTATAGTTGTTTTATTGCTTAACAATGGGAAAAAATTGAAAATTCCGTGCTATTTATCAGTCGAACCCCAGTATTTAAACAATGGATAGAAATACAGTTTTATATTTAGTTCAGGAGTAAGATAATGTATTTCTTAATCTATATCGAAAAGTGGAATCAAATCATTTTATAAAACTCTAAACTGGAAGATATTTGTTTTATACCTCTTTTTAGCCGAAACGGCTTTTATTCCAATTTTTATAAAAAGAATTTTTTGGCACTTAACTGGTATATTTAGTTTCATAGATATTTCTTCAATCTTTAATACGTAAATATTCCAAAATATAAGTATTTTCGAACGTTTTAAAAAAATTAATCCCGTATGTAATCGCATAATATTTTAAATTTATCATTATTTAAAAATTTAATAGTGCTCTGGTTATTAAATGTATTGAGGCGAGGAAATTTTATTTCAATTCACATTTAAATATTAATATTCATTAAAAATAACATTATTATTAAAATTCTTTAATAAAATTAATAAGATTCATTAGAAAAATCATTAATATTCATTTATTATAAAATATTATTAAAATTCATTGATAAGAATAGGGATCAATTAATAATTTATTAGTATGCATTTCTAAAAATATTAAGATTTAATAAGATTATTAACACTCTTTAATAACAACCTATTATTAACATTCAATAATAAGCATAATGCGATTCAAATTTAATAACATTACTTTTTTTTCTTTTCATCGTAATTCATTTTTCATAGTTGGAAATCCAATTAGAATTTCATTGAAGATTAGATTTGAAGAAAGGAAGTAAAGCTAATTTGCGAATTTTAAAGGACAGCGACAAATTAGTTTCAGACTTATTTCGACTCTTGTTATGAATTTCATACAAATGGTGCTAAACAGTTGTTAAATGATAATACCCACGAGGTTAACCATAGCACTTACTTCATTTTATAGGTCATCCACTTCAGGGCGTATTACTGGTGAAATCTATATCAATGCATTTTCTAATTACTCAGTGTGTTGGCTCTTACTTTGTCATTTATACGCTTTGAAAATCTTTGTATTTACGTCTTGGTGTGAGACGAAATGATCGTTATTAAGTTTCCAATTTCTAATTAGTTTCCTAATTTTCCAACTAAAAACTTCACTGTTTGAACAATGTCTTTATTTTCTGATATTTCAAATGATTGAACTGAGAGAATTCTGAATTTATTTTGTAAATTAGATTCATTAGAGCAGGTAGAAAGTTCTTCGTTGAATTGAATTCGTTTTTTTTCTGTTAACCTAGAGATTCGATTGTTAAGTAAATGCCGGGATGTGGAGATATAAATATCATCTTAAAGCTCTAATTCCTGAAATGCGTAAGAAGAGCGAAAAATAAACCATAAATAATTCATGTTATATTTTTCTAGCTTTTCCTTGATTTGTGTCCATTCTAACAGGTGTTTTGAGACTCGGATATAGTTTTCGATACTTTAAATTGTTTAACTGCGTCTTCTTGACTGCCTTTGGAGTTGTTCTTAGTCCTCTCAAGAGGGTCGGGGTTGCCTGATGGCAAGATCTCGACTTCGGAACCGGAGGGTTTCGGGTTCAAGACCCAGTTTCACCCAAGAACTGTCGTGTAAGGTGCACGATAAATCCGTTGGGTCCAGACGTCCTCCCTTTGGTGTAGTGTTGAAGTTTGGAGAGGGGGTGCCAGCTGAGGAGATGTCCTTGTCATATGACCACGGTTCAAAATTAAGAGGTCCATCCCAAAATAGCCGTAGTGTTACTTTAACTAAACCAAACAAACTAATTAGACTTCTCAAAACTGTCCAGTAATATGTTAATAGCGTATAAATAAATGTCTTCATTACATTGATCACTCATTTAACTGCATTTATATAAGCTTATCAGCGAAATGTGACATTTACGAGAGTTGAAAATTTAATAGTAAAAGTCATATAATTACAATTCGTGCACAGATACTTGCTTGAAACATTTATAGCTCTTGTATATGGGCATTAATATCGTGTACAATTTATTGAGAGTGAAGCCTATAATAAACGAAACACTGCTAATTATAATGTTCCAGCCTGTCTACTTAAGAATCTTGAATGGAGTTCGGCAACAAATCCCTAGAAATTTTCACTTCATTTTAAAACTAAGCCAGTTTTTGCATTTCTGTTAAGAGGTGCCATCGCGTTGCATTTTCTTTCACACGAAATCATTCGTTTTAGAATGAAGAACATATTGATATGGAACATTGTTATTCCCCTTTGAAATTATTTTAATTTCGGTTAAGAGGTTGGCACCCATCCTTTCAGAATGTATAATGCACTGGCATATCATAATTTTGTAACTTTCGCTTAAGAGGTTGGAACTAGGGATTGCAATACCGGTATTTTGAGCCATTTGTACAATTTTGTAAAGCTGGTATTCACAAGTTTAAATACCGTTTTTTCGGTATTTTCTAGAAATTTTTAAAATTGTCTCCACTATATATTCAGGGAACGCCAACATAGCAAAATAGTATACGTTTTTGTTTTTATGTCTCCCTAACGTGCGAAATTAGACTGTGAATACAAAGTTGCATCGTACAATCAAGAGAAGTGATAAAATAATCATCCAAGAAGGCGGGTCAAAACTATCCTTTTGCAGCTCCGAGCGATACGGCACATGCGCAGGGTTCGTAGTCTAATATTCGCATCTGTGAAAAAAAGGTTGTAGTTTGAAGAAAGTGCGTAATATTTCGATATTTTTAAAATTGGTGAATCTGTTATTAACATTGCATATCATACTTTAGGGTTCAAAATATTTTTCAGATTTATTATATATATACTCAAAAATAATTACTCATTATAATGAATAAGAATGACTTTAAACAACATAAAAATAGGTTGATAATACTTCGGTATGGTTTCATTATTTATATGATGAAAAAAATATAATGGCAAAATGTTCAAGAGTTATTAAAGTGAACGGAGGAAGTACAAGCGCATTCCATACAAATTTACAACCGAAACATGATACAAATTTGTTAAAGTGTAAACAATCTAATTGCAATGAAGATACAAATTTAAGCATAGTTTCTACGCCCAAGCCATCTGGGATGAAAAAAAAAGACAATTTGGATGAAATTATAACTAAAATGACAGCATTAGATGGTTTGTCATTTCGAGTGTTTTGCACTTCTACTGAATTAAGAAAATCACTATCCACCAGAAGTTTTAAAAATCTACCAACATCGATTAACACTATAAGAACTGTTCTAAACTACAGTAACGGTGTTCGCAATTCTTTGAAACACGAGCTAATACAATTAAAAGTAAATGGTGAAAAATTTAGTCTTACATTTGATGAATGGACAAGTGTAAGAAATAGACGCTATTTAATTATAAAGATTCATTCAGAAAAAAAATTGGAATATAGGATTTAGGCATGTCTCGGGAAGTATTCCAGACGAAAAATATGTGGAAGTGCTTAAATCTAAATTAGTGAAATATAGATTATCCTTGAAAGAAGATATTGTATCCATAACGACTAATGGAGCAACAGTTATGAAAAAAGTTGTAAAGTTGATTGGTGCAAATCAGCAATTGTGCTTTGCTCATGGAATTCAATTAGGAGTAATAGATGTATTATACCAAAAAAATAAAGAACAGAAGAATCCAAATACTGTGGATATAGAAACTTCTGATCCCGACTTTGAAGAGAGTGAGAGTAATATTGACAATGGAGATAATGACAATGTAATTGTTGAAGAATATATTGCTAATGAGGATGAAATATTAACCCATCAAGAGTTGCTTCCTATAATTTATAAAGTTCGAAAAATTGTTAAGATATTTAAACGTTTCCTACAAAAAATGTAATATTACAAAAATATAACTGAAAATAAAACATAATATATTTAATATTAGATTCTGAAACACCTTGGAACAGTTTACTCCATTAATGGAACGATTTTTGAAGCTGAAAAATCCAATCCAAAAAACAATAATCAACTTAAAGTTGCAAATTAATTTTTCAGATAGTGAATTAAACTTAATATCCAGAACTGTATCGGCTCTACTTTCAATAAAACTGGCTGTCGAAGAAATTCTAATTTATGAACAGCTAAAGAAACAATTTTCATGTTGCAGTCACTGAAACAATAGCACACTATCTGAAGAATTATATATTACATTGAAAAATCGCACAGTTGAAAGGCATACTGAAATAGAAAATTTCTTACGGTATTTACATAATTATAATGATTTTAAAAATGAAAAAGAAGAAATTATATTAACCAATTCAAATCTGATTTAGTAAACTTTCTTAAATTTTTCTTACCCACAAACCTATCCACATTCAGGAGAATTCGGTACAGTTATCGAAGATTATGATGACACTAATGTCGATAGTGAAAAGGAATTGTCTCTTGAATAAGAATTAGAATTAGCGATAAATAAAAAAAAATCAACAAACCAAAATACAATACAGAAATCAGCCATATCCAAAACCATCCGACGAGAAATCGATTTATTTGAAAATGAGGGATTTTGAGCAAAATACTTGGAAAAAGTATATCGCGCATTGTTAACAGTACCACCAACTAGCGTAGATGCCTAAAGAGAGTTTTCGACAGCAGGTAATTTTTGCAAAAATTATGTTCCAAGCTTAATGACAGTGCATCAAGCATTATGTTTTTTAAGATCACATTTCAATATTTGTAATAGTACCACAGACTGAATAGTGCTATTTATACTTTTTTGTGAATTTAAATATGTTCCTTTACTTTTTTGTGATTCTTTATATACTGTTAACATTTATAAGTTAAATTATTTTTGTGATATTTACATTCTCTAATAAAACTGGCAAATAAAACAAACATCTGTGTTTTCTTTATTTTCCTAAAATTTCTACTACCTGTATTAAAACCGGTATCCCGGTATTGAGATCTGAAAAATAACGAATACCGGTATTGAATTTTTGGTCTATATTGCAATCCCTAGTTAGAACCTATTCTTAACCTATCCTTTTAAAATGTATAATAAATGGGCATATCGTAATTTTATAACTTTCGGTTAAGAGGTTGGCACCCATCCTTTCAGAATGTACATTACACAGACATATCGAAATTTTATAATTTTAGATAACCCATAAATAATGCGTAGGTTCGAGTGGTCCATTTCACGGGAGCTAATTAAGATTGGAACTAATTTATGGTCTACACTAAATGTGCTAATTCCATTTCCTATCAAGCTTCTGACTCAGTTATCACTATTAAATTTCTAATAGAATATTTATGACCCTGCAAGACTTTTGAGATCTTAATCTTTGGAATATAATAAAAGTGAGTAAATGTATATAACACGAAAATTAAGCCATTAAAATATTAGCAAAAATTGTCTACATTAAAATATCGAAGCAATTCATAAATGTTAAACTGTTTTTACCCTTAAATGCTTGACTTTTTAAAAATTGATTTAAAAATGATTTTTGATTTTCCTTTCTAGAAAATATCCTGGGAAAATATAATTTGCTTTAAGTATGGTATACGGCTAAGAAAAAAATCGCGTAGTTCATTGGCAAAAACGGGCTTTTATTTGAATAAAAAATGTGAACAATCATGAAAAATAGATTTAAATATACTACTTTTCATGTAGCAACTTTTAATTTAACTTTGTAGAATAAAATTTGGCTAAATAGTAAAGACAGAAAGTAAATGCAGTCACAAGTAAAAACAAGTTTTCTCAATTTTCAACAGCACTCGTGTTGCCATGTACATGTTTTATATTGATTTAATAACATTTTCAGTATACACCCTATTAGCAAATAAAAGCATTAGAATTTGAATCTTATTCACATAATACATAAAAATACAAAAATGCGTATGTTATTAAATGGCAATACTTGGATAATGGCAATAAATGGAGTTTAAGGGCTAAAATCCATAATTTATAATCTTTTAGATATTTCTTTAAAAGTAATGATAAATTGATGAATATTTATGAAATGAAAAATAGCTTAATAAAGGATTAGGAAAAATATTTAATGTTGAATATTGTACCCAGATAATTTATTAAGATACCAATCCTTTATTTTCAATAATTAATCTTTATTTTAAATGAACAACTTGAGAACACTCAATTTTAATTCCAATAGTTATAGAATCCTTTATTTTTGGAGCTCTTATCTTTGGAAGAACGAATTATCGAATAAATGCAGTATCAGTTCAGTGATAATCAACAAATTCATTCTTGTTCCCCTGATTTACATTGAGAAATGTAAGTTGTTTCCATCAACAAATCGAAACCTACATTATTTATTAATAAAATTCATGAATAAATAAGAGAATATAAAAACAAGGATAAATTGTTGACTGTTTGAACATGAATTAGATTGCAATTAGTTATATAATTCGCAACAAAAGGTTTTAAAATGGTAGTCGAAATTCAATGGGACTTGCGAATAATCCAATTTTATTAATTCAATAAAAACATTATTTTGCCGGTTGTTTTAATCGAAACTGCTGTCATATCTACTAATTAAATTTTAATAAAAATTCTAAATTTTGAAGTAGAATTTTTGAAAGTAATTAGCATTTTGTTTTGTTTCCATTAGCTACATTCATTTTCGACATTTTTTGACATACCCTCATCGAAATAACAAGCAGTCATGAGCATTTATTTCTAGCTAGGATCCATAGAAATAAACAATTTTGGAAATAAGTAGATACTTTGAAGAAGATAGATAATGAAGGAAAAAAAATTTGTAATAAAAATTGTAAACATCGAATTATCACTGAAAAATAAAATAATCAATAAAACTTGAATTCTGTCACAAAAAGTCTATACTGAGTATTAAATATGGAAGGAATCTCTCATTTGTATACTAATGAAATAGAACTGAATTATTTATAAACATTAAAATTCTATGTATAAAATTGCAGAAACTACAAAACATCTGAAATTTCTGGAAAGTTTTGACTAAATTAAAACTACTCGCGCACACGCAGAGAGAGAGACAGATTTCAGTTATATTAACACCCCGTTTTACAACAACACTTAGGCTATTTTGAGACGCACCTTGTAATTTTGAACCGCGGGGAGATGATGAGGACGACGAGCTGGCACCCCTCTCCAAACTTTCGCACCACATCAGCAGGTGGATGTTTGGCCTTCCTTTTTTTTTTCCGGAATGTGCTGCTATGCGTCAACCAAGTACCAATAAAACCTATGCTATGTTTATAAATTCCACATAATTTTTATCTCGAATAACGATTATGAAAGTTTTTAAATTGATTTATAAGATTAAAACTAGAATAATTGGATTAAGACTCTGACTTTTCAAAACTTGTCTTGGAAATAAGGAGTGTTGAAAAAAATCCCTCTCCCTCCACCATTTTGTTGTGCTTTGAAGTTACAATGTAATTACTTTACTTTCATTAAAGCTGTTCAACTTAAATAATAAAAACTTTTAAGAGAAAAGAAAACACATAAACATAATTAAATGTAATTTTATCAGAGTTTTAATAGTAATAATTGAAAGGTATCTATGAATGCATACACGGTGTAATATTTATTTTTAGTTTGTTACAGCATTAATTACATTGATAAATGTAATAATAAACATACATAAATTGCTTAAAGAATTGAGTTTAATTCTATCTTCGCAGAAACTGTAATAAGGCTTAATAACATGTCGTGTGAAGCATTTTTTTCTTTTAATAAGAATCTACAGGAAATATTTAACTATCCAAATTCTGTTTGTAATTCTTAATATTGTTAATTATCCAGATCAAATTCAAAGATAAAAATACCCCTCTTTGCTATTAAAAGCAGAAAAATAACCGATTGATTGATGCATTTATATTTTAATACAGTACGTAAATATGATAAATAAACATTTTTTGTAGTCATTAAATTCATACGTTAGATGAAAGTTTTTTTATACCAAAGAAATCTTTTTCCTGTCAGTTTCTCAATTATCTGCATTGATCCAACACTAATTGATCCGTATAATTGTAGTTCTATATATACTTTTTAAAAATTTTGGAATCCGATACCAGTTTTCGCACAAGCAGTGATATTTTAATAAATCATGTATGCATGAAATAAATTATTTTTTCGTAGTCACTAAATGAATACGTTATAATAAAATATGCTTATACCAAAGAAATCTTTTTTTCCTGTCTGTTTTCCAACTATCTAGACTGATTGATCCAAATAAATATAGTTTTATGTATATATTTTTTTAAATTTGAAATCCGATAACAGTTTTCGTACAAGCAGTGATATTTTAATAAATCATGTAATCATGAAATAGTTAATTTTTCGTAATCATGAAATGAATACGTTATAAAAAAAATATGCTTATACCAAAGAAATAATCTTTTTTTCCTGTCTGTTTTCCAACTATCTAGACTGATTGATCGAAATAAATATAGTTCTATGTATATATTTTTTTTAAATTTGAAATCCAATAACAGTTTTCGTACTAGCAGTGATATTTTAATAAATCATGTAAGCATGAAATAAATTATTTTTTCGTAGTCATTAAATGAATACGTTATAAAAAATATGCTTATACCAAAGAAATCTTTTTTTCCTGTCTGTTTTCCAACTATCTAGACTGGTTGATCCAAATAAATATAGTTCTATGCATAATTTGTTTTAAAAAATTGAAATCGATAACAGTTTTCGTACAAGCAGTGATATTTTAATAATCTAAGCATAAAAATAGTTATTTTTTGTAGTCATTAAATTCCTGCGTTATAAGAGAACTCTGTTTATACAAAAGAAATAACTTTTTCGTCAGTTCTTTTAACTATTTGGATTGATTCTAAGCCTAATTGGTCCGGATTATCATAATTCTCTGTGTAACTTTTTTTATTATTAAAACTTGAATCCATGTTTCGGACATTTTTTGTATATACATTTTAAATAAATCTTTAATTTTTAGTACCTTACAGGAGTTCGCTGCTTATTTGAACAATGTTTACGATTTAAATTCATATTTTTACCCTCTAATGCTAGAGAAAGCGATCCATGGAATCAAGCAAGAAAGAATAGATGAAATCATTTATTTCTGTTCCGTAACGTTTCTCTGAAAATCACATTAGTGAACAAATGGACGAGTTGGAAAGAAATTTGTCCACGAATGGGTTCTTAACTACTGAGGAAGCCTCAATAATGAGCAGGCAGATAGTCTGGCAAAGATCTCGCAACGACCGCGGTTAGGTCATCAGTCACATGCGTTACGTTGAAGTATGGATTTTTGAACAGACATCAGAAACAGAAAAACCAGCAAGTGGGGAGAGAAAGATGGAGTACACCTTAATGGTAGAAAAATGAGAAATATGGAATACACGTTCAAACCTGCAATACATTTGAAGATAGAGTATTTATTCGAGACTGGTCAGAAATATATTTATATCTATTGGAATAGAATTTTGTCCTTTTTTATATTTTATGAAAAGAAATTTAATTGTCATCTCTAAAAGCGTTTAATGTTATGTATTAAAAAATAAGAAAATGAATTGATTTATGTGTTTGAATATTTTTTACTATGCAGAGTAATTGAAAAATGATTAAACAAGCTTTAAGGGTAGAAAGGCGAACAGAGATATATTATCTTTACTATAAATCCCAGGGTTGCAAATGCAAATAGTGATCAATACAAGGAATTCTTTTGCTACAAATTTAATAACTTTTAACTGGCAACTCCAACACGCTCAAAGGTATATAGAAAAATATGAATGATTCGACCGCCGCAACAGCAACACTGGTGGGAACTGTGGTTTAATCCTAAGGGCCATTACGGTACAATCCTTCCCTTGGGAAGTACGTCCAATTATCGATGGGAGGCAGCCGACCCCCAACTTTTTCTGTACCCACCGAAGTGTATAAGATAGGTTTACTTGAATGCAATTTCACAATTGTATTCACAACAGCATGGAAGACACAATTGCAACTCAACTCAGTAACAATATTGAACCTTTGAGTATGCATAATGAATATTCAAAAGTCTTTCCGGTAAAAACGATATTCGTTTCGTATGCTGTTATTCTTACAAATACTTTCTTGTGCTATCGAAAATTTATTTTCCTCTAAACCTGTTTTCTTTATTTTATTTGTTGTGTATCCTGTTTCACTTTATTCCCAAACAAAGAGCCACGAAGGAGCTTCAGGGATCACCCATTACATTTGTGACAACTAGTTCTTTGGTAAAATTAGCGTCTCTCTGCTTGTATGACTAGCGCTTAAAAATCAGTCTTAGAGTTTTTGTATCACCCTGCATACAGTTAATATTATTCTGAGAGATATTACTGATATGTCCTCAAAGAAACATCTGAAAATTTAAAGACTTTCTTTAATATAATATAATTTAAAATTTTCATGGAATTGTAGGGTAAACATATTTATGTAAGGTAAACTTGCAAGTATACTTGAAAGGTAAACATATTTTTACATATATTAGAACAGAAATCAAGAGGTTTCTTCTATTTAAGATGCAAAGTTTATTTTTCATTTCTTCAGATAGTTTTATATCACGTTGTTAAAGTGTTCATATTTTGTTTATTCGAGAAGGTTTTGCAAGAAATAAGTATTCTAGAGAATTCTAGAATGTATTCTATTAGTTCAAATAGATAAAATTTAAACTACAGATTATTCAAATGACGAGCTTGAGATTTCTTAAATAAGAAATATAGCACAAAAATTTTAAGCTGCAAATTTTAATTTTATATCTTGTAGAAAAACTCTTCTTACATGTTTAAATTGAGATTTTTTTCCAATAAATCCAAATAAAAATGTTCGTATTAGTTATTTAGTTACGATTATGACTCGTTTGGAAATAACATAAAAACTATTCGGATACAGACCTAATAATTTTGAGCCTTGATCAGATAACGAGAGCGAAATTTTAGATTGCGCCATATCTCCAAATTTCCATAGGGAAAGATATGTGTTTTGCGAATATATGAAAAAATCACGAAGAAATTTATCTTAGATAGCTTACATAGTTGTTATGTGGATTTTAAGATATAAAGAATGATCTTAAATGTTACACGAAACACACGATTTAATTATTCGCTCCTAATTAAAATCCCTGTATATCCTTTCATCTTCTTTTTAATTTTTAGTATTCAGACTATTATTCAGTAAATTAAGCATGCCATCTAAGGAAAATTCAAACTCAAGGCAAAAATAGTAAAAAAAAATTGAGAAATTGAGAAAAATTTCGAATTCTGGACGAAAAAATATCTTCATAGGTTTTTATTTAATTCTATGTACGTATGAATACCATGGGACAAATATTCTTAATTTGCTTATAAAAAGAAACACGTAGACAAACAAAAAACTAAGAGAAAAAGAAAGTAAGAGATTTGTGAACAACATTTAGGACAAGCAGCAAAGAATAACTGGAATGCTCTCACGGGGACTGTTGGATTAGCTCTCTAAATATTTATCTACTGTCTGGCGTTGAGATTAGATAAACAAGTTGGACTATTCTGTTTCGAGAATCAAAACAAAGACCGATATTTTGAGCTTCTTTGTCTTGGAATATCTGTAGAAAGAAGAGAATCTCAAATAAATTAAACCGCACAGTTCAAAAACGTAAAAATGTCTGATCAGAGGTTTTCAATAGATCTAATGGCAGTTATTCACTAACAAAAAAGAGTAATTGTCTTTGAGGCCTATGAGACCTTATATAAGCCTCAATATGCACAGTAAATTCTAACGTTAAGAATTTTGCATTAAATGGTTTTATTTTAAATAACAAAGGATTTTACGATAATACCAACATACAAAAGGATGTTATTGAATTCATTTTTTTTCAATATTTTACTTTGTCGAGTAGTATTTTTAAGTCTTGAAAGGTTTTAAAATATTTTTTGTGACATTACAAATTAAATTGCATGATAATTATACGTACAAAATAAGATAAATCATTTCAAATATTTCAGTTTAATTTATTTATTTTGTAAGTTCTTTTACAATTAGATGGATAAAACATACAATGCGTCCGAGAAAAGTGGAACAAACGTTCATTTCCCCCTAAATATTGAAGCTTGATATATATCCAAAAGTAAAGCGGACAACTATTTGAAAATACTTAGTCTTCTGTAGAAGTTGACGAAAAAAATAGTAAAAACATTAAATTTTATGCTCCTTCTGTTGTATAAAAGTGTTAATTAATGAGTGAAATGTTTCTTTTACATTCGATTTCCAAAATCTCACAATGAATTCTGAGATTTCCTTTATGCATTTCTCTATAAAAACTTTGTTTAATTTATTTTTTCCATCTGTGAATAATTACTAAAGAAAGGTTTTTCAGGAAAATTTGAAGCATATATTTATTCTAAAACTTGATTTCAATTACTTCATCTTGTAGGATTACCTCATAGATGAGAATTCTTTGAACTATTTTTTTATTGAGTTTATAATTAAACACACTGTAGTGAATATTAGACATATTTATTCAGAATTTCAGTGTAAATATGTAAAACAGGATTATCAGGAAAAGGAACATCAATGTCCTCCAATTGAAACAAACATACAGAAAACGTCTTTTCCTCCTTCCCATTGAAGGAAATTATCAACAATTCAGGTTTCTTTACATAAAGTTGCTTTGTTTTGTTAAAATTTTTTGATTCGAAATACTATAAAAATGGCTTCTGCTTCGCTAAACGTACACTTATTCTGATCGTTGGCATTGAGACGACCGTCTAGAATCGCTGGAGATTATTCCAATAGTTACAAATGCTTACCTATCTTTTATATCACCTAAGTATATCTGCAGCGAATATAAAAATTCTTCTAATTATTAATTCATACTAAGAATTGTAAAAAATAACTTAAAAATGAACTAGGATTATTTTTACATTTCAAATGATTTTGGAGGGAAGAACTTTTTTCAGAGCATGAGTTATTAACTGACAAACAAGTACAATTGACACTCAAATCAGCAGAATGAGAGATAAGTTTATTGTCCTAAACGGTGAAATGCATTAACTTTTTGAATTTTTTGTACTTTCTTTACAAGTAGTAGATATTTTAACATTAAAATTTTAATTATAAAGTTGATTAAATGTTTTCTTTTATCTTCAACCACCTAAATTACTGTTATACATTTGTAAGAAACGCAGTAAGCTCATTAGTTTTGCCAATAAAGGAGAAAAAGGGTTTTCAAACCTTTTCTCACAATTTGTGTTCTTTTAGCCTAAATGTCATATTGTTGCAAAGTGAAAGCGTTAGAATATGTGATTTTTACTTATTTATATAAAAAATTAAAATTTACTGTTTTAATTATTTAAAATACAGATAAACAAATGAGAATTAAATTTAGACCAAAACAATAAAGAAAATTAAAGCTATTAACGTTACGAACATTTACTTTAGGCTTAGTATTGCATTAGAATGGAAGGGATCAACATTGATAGACACGAGAAGGTCATGGGTTTCAGTCTCGATAACATTGAAGATGTGCTGTGTGTACATGATTTACGCTATACCTGTGGGCAACCTAATTGTCCTAATATTTGAGATTTGCGGAATTTCAGACGGTTGATTAGTTGGTCAAGTATTCAACAGTCGCAAGTTTCTGTCTTGAGTTGTCAGTGAGCAAATGTATGTCAATGAAAATAATAGTGTGCTTTTAAATAAGAGTGTTGATTAGTTGATCTACACATGGTCAATTAGTTGATTAAATGCTCAATATTCTAACTTCCAGCCTTGCGTCATCAGTGAAAAAATGAAAATATTAGTGTCTGTTGATGAAAATAATAATGTGATTTTAAATTAAGGTTTTAATTTAAAAAATAAATTCAAAGCCATAAAAATGATTGCGAACAGATAACTCAGTTTATTATAAGAAACATCTATGTACTTGCAGGTAAAATTTTTCTTGCTATGATTTTCACAGAAGATAATAGGATAAACTATACAATAATAAGCAGGATACCCAATCATATGTATTTAAGTTGATATTAATGAGATAAAACCTTTCTAATACGTTTTTATCAGATATTTACGATTTTATCAGACTTTAATAATTTAAATTTTTCTTAAATTTTTTATCAAATCTATAAGCAAAAACAAAGAACCAGTATAATTTTTCTAGAATAAGTAACTGGATATTTCAGATATTGGAATTTTTTTATTACAGAAATATAAAGAACATTAAAATTTTATATGAAAAATAAAAATATTTATGAAATAAGAATTTTAAAAAATTGATTTTATTAAAGGTAAAAAGTAATATTGCTATATCTAAATCGTTTTCGAAACCATATTACTACATTTAAAAAATGCATTGAGTATTTTTAATGCTTTTTAATAAAATGTTTTTATAGCATTTGTGTTGAAAAATATGTAGTCAAAAATATACTTAAGCGTACGTAATTAGATGCCTTATGTCTCAAGAAATTTCATCAAATTACCGGAAGTTATCACTTTGATAAATTATAAGGATATCACACTTTAAGAAAATGAAGTATGTATAAAAGACAAACTACTTATCTTTCGTTTTTGGCAGGTAATTAATAAATTCCCTTCCATTATAAACACTTGGGCTGTCTTCAGGATGAATTATTATGATTTCGCTCGCTGTTATTATAACATAAAATATAGGATCATAATTTGACATAAATCTAAAACACGTCTCCATTAATCAAGCAACTATGATCCTGAATGGTGGAATATATGTTTAATGAAACCATAAAATTTTGTGACATCCCTAAATATCTGATTTTATTCAATAAGGCTTTAATTTTATGAATCATATTTGTAAGAAAGTCAAAATAATCATTCGTAATTCCAAGGTTAAAATTCGAAATTCATGTTATTAATTTTGAATTGCAGAATTTATTTAGGTCTTCCTTAATGGATCCTTCACAACAAAGCAGTATTTTAAAATAATCGATAAGTTATTTCAGTTTCATATGCTAACTGGACAGAATTAGATTAAAAATTGCAATCAGTTGCGCTATCACTGGCAAAAGAAATTATATGCATATAAAGGCTAAGAAATCTACTGGTTAATTTTTATAAATGAACCAAAGTCAATATAAGAGAAATAAATATCTGGAACTGAAAGCATTTCAACAAACTCATAATGTTACAGATCTCCAAAATTATTTCCCTACACAATTAATCTCAAATCTTTCCCTCACAATTAATCTCATCTCTCATATATGCAAATATCTCATAGTAAGAAAGAGATATTTGCATATATTTTAAATGATGTTGAATGGATGTCAGATCAATAACTCCAATAATGAGACAAACATGGCGACTTTCCCAACAAAAAGGAAAGTTTTGAGAATATATAAAAAATGCGATATTTCTATTAGAAGAGATCCGTAGATCCTACAAGAAAATTCCATTCTTTGTTAGGAGGCTATAAAAAGCGAAGTGCTTCTTTTTCTCTTTGGAACGTTACCGCATTGTTACTGTCGGCATCGTGCGCTCTTGTATTGTTGCTGCGTTTTGAGCAATAATTTGCTGTTTGCGTGGATGTTGTTGATTTGTTCAATTGTCTTTGTGTACATTTTGGCTGTGTTTTGCTACTTATTTTTAGTGTTTTCTTGTGAGATAAAGCACAATTATCAGTTATTGAGCATGTTAGAATTTTTGCATTCTAGAAACACCTAAATAGATTCCCGTAACCTTATTAAATTTATATAATATGATTCAAGATAAATGATAATGCATCACAACATAGTAAAATAAAACCTAATAATGACGAGATCATTTTTAAAAAATGATCCACTATGTCAAAAGAATTCCACCAAAATAAATAAATAATCCATTCATCTGAAAAATTATAAAGAATTTTAAACTGGAAAACATTTAAAGTATTCTGATGAAGTAATAAAACTACGCTTGAGCTTTTTACTAATAGTATGTTACATACGATACATAATTTTGAGTTATTATTCATAATTTAAAACATATTAATTTACCATGAATCATAGAAGATATATTGATACTTTAGGAACATTAATATTTATTTTGAAAATTTGTATTTAATATATAATACATCTTATACTCTTGGAATTGTATATTAAATACACTAGAAGCGTTATATCAGTATATAGTAAAAGAAATTAAATGAACAGACAGAAATTTTATAACATTATCAATGCTTTCTTTAACCCTTTCCCTTCCACTCCTGTCAGCTAAAATTGGTTTTTCTTCTGTTTTTCGCCGCATTAGAACAAACAAACAAAAATACAACAAACAAGTAAACATTTGTAAGTTAGCATTTTAAACGTTTAAAAGTTTTAAAATGTAGAAGAACGCTGGAAGCGCTTTACGGCAGCGCTGCAGAAGCTTCACTTGAACGCGCTAGACTCGTTACTGACGACGAAGAGTTTAAATTTCGTTAGGTTCGCTGGTATTTTAAGCATCATACAGCCATGGATATCGCTCAAATCACATGCTTTAATTTATGTAGTACGTCTTAAAACTAATTTTTATTATTGAATATTTAAAATGTATATTTATTTTTGACTTATTGAAAATTATTAATTTTCACATTGTTGCAAAATTAATCCCCTGATTTCTTGTAATACATTTTTGTTTCAAAGAAGGTAGTTTACAGGGACCGTTATGAAAACTGAGGGGGAAAAATTTTTAGGAACACTCAGAGTAGATTCTTAGGCTGATTTGGAAAAGTGATAAGGCATCGGTTTCGGAGATGGAGGGCTCCATGTTCAAAACTGGATTCCACTTAGAATCAGTTTAAGAGTGCTATCGTACACACTAAATTTGATGTCATGGTCCAAATCATGTAATGCGGAAATTAAGAAAGGTATCGTTATCATCTTCAGGCTGGAATTCAGGCAAAATTCTTAAGTGCGTCCCAAAATTGCTCTCGTGTTATTTTCAGGTGTGATTTTAATGTAATTAAGTTAAATTTTGCAATTTTAGACATTAATTTCTATTTTTAAAGGAATACTTACTCTCCACGATAAATCCATTTTGTATTAAATAATTTCAATAGTTAATAAATTATTAAATTATAGAAATAAAAAAATAAAGCGATAAAGTTTGGATTTCTGGCATGGATACCAAAAGGAATGAAAACATGGTTTCTGTGTTTGGCAAAGATTAACTGAAGTCAAATAATTAATATGTGTGTTCTCGGTAATGTGTGAAGATATCTGAAAGATTGGAAAACTATTGGTAAGCACAGAGGCCGTAATATATTTCAAAGTGATTTGCGAGATCACTTGCGCCTAACAGAGGATTATTGGTGTTATTTTCGCACATTGAGACAAAAGCATATATTTATTATATATTATATCATATAAATAAATAATAAATTAAAATGGAAATCTGAATGATTAAAACCGTAAAACCGTATTTTTGATTAAAACCGTATAATTTTTAACCCTTTGCACTTGAATGTCTTCTCTCAGTCACTATTTGGGCCACGGTGGTCTGGCGGTAAGATCTCGGCTTCGGAACCGGAGGGTGTCAAGTTCGAGACGAGATTTCCCAGAAGAACCGTCTTGTAAGAAAGTCTGGTGCACGCTAAATCCTTCAGTGCCAAATGTCCTCTTGCTGGTGTGGAGTGGAAGTTTGGAGAAGGGGTTCCAGCTCGAGTGTCATCCTCGTCATCTGACCGAATTCAAATTTTCTAGATCCATCCCAAAAGAGCCCTAGTGCTGCTTTAAAACGGGATGTTAATATAACTAAACTCAGTCACCATTCAAGATGGTGCATCATTTTGACATTTACTTATTTTTTAATTTTAATTGTTACAAGTACCTACATATGTCGATTCATTCTTCAGCGAACAGTTGTAATTATTTATTTTTGGTGTAAAAACAGGTCCATATATTAAGTGAATATTTGTGCATCGAATTATCTTTCCGAGTGCAAAGTGTTAGTATCCTAACTCGCAGGTGTATGATAATAACAAGTATTAATAAATAATATCCTAGAGGAACAGAAAATATGCGCATGCGATTTGAAAGCATACTTCTGACTATTGGAGGATTATTGGCGTTATGTCCACAATTCGTTGAAAAAGCTCATAATTTCTTACTATTATATTCGGTAATTTCGTTTTAATATCTCTGACTCTCTCGCATACGTAGATTTCAAAAGTCTTCCATTATAGTCCATTTATTCTTTATACGGCTTCCATCTAAAACTTTTACTTAATAGGATTAGTGCTAAAAATGGCAGAAACTCCTTGAGACTTCTAACAAAAATCAATATTAGTCAATGTAGGCGTCCTATATTTAGGAAAAAAAAAGTAGTTAATACCATGAGGGTATATTAAGCCCACTAACATTGCGAAGGTATTCATTATAATCTTAAAAACAGTAGTGCTTCATAGCTTTTAAAATAGAACAATAAGCGGATTATTTATTTGCCATTCGAAAAGCTTTAAAAATTCAGAAATAAAAAAGAAACTTATATATTAAGTTTTACTACCTTTTAAATACTCTGACATTGCATACATACTAAATAATGTCTTTTATTTCGATAATTCTCTAGATTTCAAGTTTCAGATTGTTCTAAATTAAGAACCATACAAATTTTGCAAATATGCATGATCTCTAACATCTCCTTTTATAGAATTTGAGGTGAATATATTTTTATTAGATTCCAAATTTCCAATCTAGAGTAACTGAATGATTGAAGATGTAGTGTAAGCCCTAGATCAGGTAAATTACCTCTTCAGCTTTGATTAGTTGTGTGTTTCAGCTGCTATTTTAATCACAAACAAAATTTGAAACAATTCATACCGGATCAGAAATTGATTTTGCGGATTATCTAACACAATCTTATAATAACCTGTTATCTTAAATAAATATGATTTTCCAATAACTTGTTACACATTTTTTTAAATCTTAATCCGTATTTTGTGGTGCCCTATATAAAATCTAGTTTAATAAATAAATTCTTATACTAATAGTATTTTCCAAATGCCACTATTTATCATAAAAAAGGTGATCTAGGAAATATTTTTGTTTCATCATGTGAGTTTTCGAGTTAGAGTCGAATTATTTTTCATCGAAGAAGTATGATGAGTTGATAGCACATATATATATGTAATTTATTTCAAAATTGTATTCATATTTTTTAAAGGTACATTTTCATGAATAGTATATAAAGTGGCAGCTTGCCAGTCTGGTTGAAAAACTGTAGCACACCCTATGTCAAAACATTATTTATTAGCTTTTTAGTAACAGTTATTGATTTCTTTTCTTCTTAATAATTCATGATTTTGATTGACTGCATATTAAACCATTCATTAGTCGCATTCTACCTGTATAATGGCAATTACGAAGAGAAAACCAATTATCACTTCCCGTCGCACGACCGCGTGTCGAAATTAAAATCATGATCTGTTGTATTTTCAGCACTGAATAATCGTATCTCTGCTCAACGCTCATCATAAGCCGTTGGTATCAAGGGGAAATCTCTGGGAAAACAGTCGTCTAGGAGTTGCAGGGAAACCAGCCTGCCTTTAACCGTAAGAAAAAACCGCAAACTTGCATCTTTCTTCTCTCTTTTCACGCCTACCTACCTTTTTTTTTCCTTATTGTTTATTACTTTATCGTATACGAAGTATAGAGAAAGTATTAAAATTGCCAAAAAAAAAATCGAACTCGGGATTTTGGCGAATCTCCAAGTGTCAGATCTCCCATAGTTCGAAAAACACATTTTTGGCAATATGTCTCTTTATTAGTTAGTCTGTGAGCCCGATAACTCAAAAATGCTTTGAGCTAGATGAATGAAATTTGGTATATGGAATTTCGAACAAATTTGTGCATTTTTTATCGAATTTCAAAGAAATCCAGACTGATGAAATCTCTCTATCTGGCAATTCGACTACAACTGAATTTGATAGCTACAAAACCCAAGGGACTAGGTAGATAGGTTTAGCATCTAAAATATGGATTCTTATCGAATTTTTAGCTAAATCTCTTAAATTGTCGACTGTCTGTCGGTCTGTACTCTCACATGCATGGAAGCGTAATAATTCATAAATGCATTCATTAAAATTTATGAAATACAGTATGTGATCATATGTCTACAGTTTTAATTTCCTATCAATTTTGATGCCAATCGGTCAATAAAAAGGCTTCCAAAGTACATATTCTTATGATAGATTCAATAAAAAGTCTAATAAAAATATTCATTTCTTAAATATTTTTCATCAATTCCAAGCACGATATTCGTAAACTTTCCGAAGATGAATTTTTTTTTTTTTTTTTTTTTTTTTTTTTTTTTTTTTTTTTTTTTTTTGCGGAGGGAGAAAAATGAAAAAAATAATTGTAGAATATGCCTGAAAGTTTAGGGGAGATAAATTCCGTTGGTCAATTCGATTTAATATTCGGCCTAAGGAAATGCTTACGTAATTCAATACTATTACGTAAGCATTGAAAAAGTTTCCTTTATATCTCTTTAATCCAATGGCTTATAACAGAAAACTAAACGTATTTTTGGAAGGTGTTTTTCATTGTTGTTGATCGAGAATGGAAATAGCAGTTTACATTCTATTATGAAGCTGTTTTTTCGTTATCATTTTGATATAATTTTCTAATTGAAGCAAAATGGGAAGAAAAAAAAATTTCTGCATGTTTAATTCTGCTAAGATACAAAATATTCATCATCTTATAATGAGTTTAAAAATTTATATTTAATAAATTTAGCAACGTTTTTGTTTTCTATTACAAGGAGAAAGTTGCAATCGCTAAAAAAAACCGTTTCAGATATTGTATTGGAAAGTATGTACTCGAGATTGTGTTGATTGAAAATAAGAAATCTCATGGTTACAGTTACTGTGAAAACAATGCGAATATTTTAAACAGCAACACCCATTCTCTTCCTGCACAAATTGATCAGCGCATTGAAAAATCATAAATGGAGTTAAAATGATACACGTATGATGAAAATTGATGCCGTAAAATATTTCCAAACATAACTGCAATTAACCAATGGCAACACAAAGAAGTGTTCAGACGTATTTTGCATAGTTCACCAAGATAGACATAACACCTCTCCATGTCCCTGCGACTATAATCTTTACGATTATTCAAACAGCTGGGTGGACATGGAGAGACCAAGATAGACAAACGGAACATGTTCCTCGTATTTATCAATTTCAGAACACTTCGTAAATTATCCTTCTTGTTTTCTGGTAAGTGCCATCTAGCTGACACGCTCGAACATTTGATTGCAGAAATAATCTTCATACACCATTTTTTAAAGGTTTTTCACATACTATGTTTTGCACATGGTGTTCTGTCATTGCTGCTTTTACTGCCTATTCCTATGAATTATGCAAAGTATATCAATTGCACCTCATCTCTGTACTATCATTGGTCCTTGCCAACGGTCATCTTTGCAAATATTTTGCGCCACCAAAACGTTCATGTTCTAAAGCTACTTTTGGTTTTCCAATGCACTGATAAATTCGCGCAAGGGGAAAGTGAGTGTTGCCATTTGAAAGCTACGAATATTTTCACTGTAACCGTTAACCATAAGAGCTCCATTATTTAAAATATCCCAATCTCGAGTGTATAAATTACAATATTTGAAATTATATAAAGTATAAATGTTAAAAATTACAATATCTGAATTTTTTGTCGATTGGTGGAGTGGATATGCCACTGGGGCTTCATATATTGGGAAATGACTTTTTATGGTACCTTGCACATATTCCTTAAATTTTGTGTTCTTGTATTAACTTCGACTATTTTATTCTATCTTTCATCTGAAATTTAACAAATGAAACTAGTTAAAAAGTTTGAATATTTGGAAATCAGCAATCTTTACTCATTTGAAACGGGGGTTGCAAACCATGTGTGCAATGGATAAATGTAGCAAAAAGAAAAAAAAAAGTGCCTTCTCAAATGGGTTAAATGCTTTCACTATTTTCATTACTCCGCGTATCGATATTAAGAAGCATATATTTCTATTGGTGATACAACTTAAACCTTCACTTTGATATTTTGAAAAATAATAGTAACCGGTGCTTAAAACTCAGCAATCAATTATATTTATGTATATTAGATTTATTCTGCACATTTCATGTTGATTATTTTCTCATTTCTTCCTATACCAACAGAATATTCTAAAATTCCACATTCTTGCAAAAAACAAATTTTGTAATGAATATCTGAATAAAATACTTTTGGTCAGCTTAGTTTGTATTACCAATGCATATGAAAGATAATTTCTATTATCATCCAAAATAATAAGAGTTGTTTTGATCTTCGCATTATTAACTAGTGTGAGCCACTGTTATCATAGGCGTACATTAAATACTCAGCTCTGTACATGTTTTTTTTCGATAGAATATTAAGAAATTGTAAGAAGTGAGACATAAAATTAAACAATCAATTTCAAGACACCGCATGTGGTTATTTTCCGTTTAGATCAATTATTGTCTTTCGATTTTTTTGTGAGGAGATCATATCAGATAAAGAGCGAAGTAAAGTCGCTATGATATCCATACAAAGGAAATTCTTGAAATGATTCGCTTCTATAGTTATCTGAAACAGTCTTGCATAAGTAAATGAGATACTACATTTATCTGAGCACATAAGCAGATAAATATGAATTCGATTTCTTTAAAAATATATTAAGTATGATGTATTCGTCCAAATCATCAATACAGCCATCCGAAAAATTTTATTTCTACATTATTTCTTCTTGAAGAAATTAGTGGGTTGGTGTATCCGGAAATATTTCGAATAATTCGTAGTTAGGGTGTTATTACCCCGTTCCCTTGCGCCAATTCTTCCCGTAAGAAAATTGTGAGTCTTAGGCAAGATCCTCAACGCTACGATTGTATCGAATTATATTTCAGAGTTCCGAAAATGGTCGTTTTATATTTAAAAATAGGGAGAAAAAAGCGAATATGAATTTTGTATGTTTTTCTTCTGTCGATTTATTCTAAAATTCAATATAAAACTACATTTTCAGTCACCTGATCATTTAAAAAAATTCATTGATTTAAGGTATTGAGTTTTTGAGTTATTGCATTTATATGCTTGCGAATGAACAGACCAATAGACATTAGACCCTTTGATAGACGTGATTCAGAGTCTGTTATAGATCTATGCCTTAGAAGATAAAACTGTGCGTCAAATTTTTTATACATAAATATTCGCATTTCGTGGTTATCACATTCATTTTTTTTTCTTTCGCATCCAAAATTTTACAAAATTTGTCAAATTTGGTATAATGACCATATAACATATTCCATCTGTCTAACCAAAAGAAATTTATTAGTCATCGGGTTCAGAGAAAGTTATAATTCCGAAAAAATGTATGTTGTCGGACTCATAAGAGTTCTGAAACGTGGGAATCCGTCAAATTCTCGAGGTAAAATTTTTTGACTATTGCAATGCTTTTTAAGCACATATCCGATACATGAAAGTAAAAACAGCGAAAAAAGGCTTGTCTCTCATAAAAATATCAAAAGATATTATATGCAAGATGATGAAAAGTTCAGCAAAATATTTCATTTTGTCACATAAATAGGTTGTAGATGCTTATCCAACTTCATTACCAATGTTCATTGCCGCAAAGCATACCTAATGCATTGCCATTAGTGTCTTCAGACTGATCACAACTAATGCTGCAACATTTAACGTAATTTTACTGCAGACGTCATGCAGTTTCGCAATTATAGCTACAACTCTGTCCATTAGAGGCATAGGGCTATCGACTGAACGTATATACAGTTAAACTATTAAGACAAACATCCCAAGTTGTAACAAATGATTTTGAATCGAATACAACAGTATGAAATTTTGATTATATATTTTAAATGAATTTTCATTTTACATATCTTTTTCAAATGATATACCAGATTGTATAAAAAAATGCTCTGAAATTGTATTCATATTTAGCAAAAGTGAACTTCAAATCACATAAGGTTATAGATAAATTTTAGTTTCATACATAAATGTATTAAATTTCTGTAGAGACCAAAAAAAGTTTGAAAAATATTATTTACTATGTCATTTAATAAGAAACTTTAATGCAGTTTTCCGTTTAATTAAAAACTATGTATATTTATTGTTGTAGGTTTTAAGGAAAGTAATTGATGTAAATTGTTTTATGTTGCCTTTCAGTAATTGTCAAAGTTAAAAAAAACTAAAAAGTACCTTGTCAAAAAAAATTAAAAATGAAATTTTAAAGAAAAGTAATTAATTTAAAGATTTTTTCTCTTTACACTTTACAGTCTATTAAAAAATTAATCGAAGACTGCTATTTTATCAAGAAAGGATTATCGCACATTAAAATCAAATATATGTTGCCAAAAATCAGTTTCTAAAAGTTTTTTGTTTCTATTATTTTTTGCTGAGAAACATCCTCATCGCAAATTTGCACTAGTTCAAATTTTTCAGTTAGCAATGCCAAATTTCGAAATCGAATTTTTCAGATTTAATTAGCAATGTAGATAAAATCCTGTCCTTTCAGTTGGTAAATAAAAATTGAAATGTTGGTCACTTGATTTTATAAAAATTTACTTTTAATTCGATATATATAAAATCAATCGATTAAAATGACTCTAAGTTTTTCTTAAAATGTTCTGTAACATAAAATAAAACATTGTATTATTTTTTTAAAAAAAGGCATGAACTTAAATTTAAGTAGTTCATGTAATTTATTTAATTCAAGATTCAAAAGAATTGAAACTTAAAATTATGAATGAAAATAGGTTTTTAAAAAGACGAAATAGGTCGCTGTTTTTCTTCTAATTTTCTATAATGTAACAACACATCAATGTTTTCTTAAAATAATATTGATAAGATGAAAAAAACCCATCTTGAAATCATCGGATACAATGCTGTTATCAATATTTTTATCTGCAGAAATATTAAAGGAAATTTTTCTGTTTTTCAGAACTTCAATAGCACTATCGCATTGAAATCATTTATTAATCTTATGTATTTCAAGCGCCTTTAAGAGCGGAAATAAGAAAAATAATTGAGTATTCACAGGCAACTAAATATTTAAAATAAACTGAAGTAACTTAATTTTAAAAGAAATTTAAGTAACATACTTTAATAATAAATGAAAGTAACGGAGCCATCATTAATTTAAATAATGACGGTCACGAGATAGGAAACGAAAAATTTGTTTCATTCATTTTCGCTCTCAAAATGTAAAACGAATTAAATAAATCATTCGGTTCAATAAAAAATAGAATATCCTTAACTCAACCATTTCTGAACTTTTTACTCATTTAAAAGAGTTTGTAAGTTTATATTGATCAATTGAATCATTATGATAAATAGAATAGCGAATGAAGAGGACAGTTGTATAAAAAATAAAAATAAAAAAACTCTTAGAGTATTTTCACTATACTGTCAAGAAAACAAAGAATGGACTGTTTTACCCGACCAAAACAAAACAAAAAAATCACCCTTTATTTTCAGAGGAAAAAAAGCAAATAAAAAGGAGACCCCTTTCTTTTAGCGTCATAGACAGAGGCATGATTTCTATCTCATGATTAATGGCAACTCACTTGATTTATTCTACTAACTTTTGCTAGATATCGTGGGAAAGCAACCATCTATCATTATATTGCGGTAGGGCAATATTTTACTTTGTGCCATTTTTTAACGAATGCTCTAGATTTTCAGGGTATAAACAGACATTCTGACTGTAACATTTGCTAACTGGAGTTTATAAAAACTAGATGAAATGCTAAAATGCTGAAAAATTTGCAACAAAGACACAGTTATTGTGATCTCATTAATTTATGATATTATCTCGAAAAATATCTTTATCGAAGTCGGAATAAAATATGGCGCATTTTAAAGTATTCAAAAGAATAGTTTCTTCAAATAAAATAGCATGAGAAAATGCCGTCTTGGAAAGGTCGAAGAGATAAAATGGGTGATGTATGTTTCCCACAACCGAAATATTGCTGTTCACATTCTTCAAATTTTTTTTTTATGAATGCATCAACTAAATGATTTTTAATAACGATTGTTATTTAAAACAGAGCTAGCTATAATGAAAAGTATCAATTATTTTTTAGTTTTGGGATAAAAAAATTATTCGAGTGTATTGTTTCATTAACCGAAACAATGTCTTTTTTATGAGTTCGAAAGTAAATTAGATTTCAGTTTGAAAGATGGGATGCAGTTTGTTCTTGAGAGGGGATAAAAATTTATTTTTGGCATTTTCAATAAATTTTATCAATCATTTTGTACTTCTCGAGGTTATATTTTAAGTGCTTAGAAGTAATGATATTTTTAACTTATTTGAATGCTGGAGATTTTAATGCTTACATTATCATTAAAAAGTCATAATTCTCAAAAATTGTTTTGCAATTTTTCTAAATTTATATATGATTAAAATTTATGTCCACATTACATTAAAGCCACAAATCCTTTTTCGAAGTGTATAGTAGTAGATCCTTATATGTTTGTTTTTACTTTTAACTAAAGATACCAAATTTTCTGAAATTTAAACTGAGGTATTCCAGAATACAGTCAAAGATATTGAATGTGGTTAGATATATCAGATATTGAACAAAGTAAAAAAATAAGTAAATAATAATTAAATACAGAATAACGAAATAGTTAACAGAAAAAAGAGATAATGAAATATTTTATTAATTCTTTTACTACAATTTTTCTGAATGATTATCCACATATAATCATCATAATCTTCCACCAGTGAAAGGTAGAAAACTGAATTTTTCAGAAGATAAAGTTTTGAAAATATATTTCATATAATAGTACATTTATTATAAGATTAGATTCATTTAGAAACTCTATATGGATATTCGATTACCAGCCTTTCTCAATCGCGTATATACTCGAAGTAAAAATTCAAAAAATGCTTCAGAGTCCTTTATTTCAGCATAATATAATATATAATTATAGATCTACTTAAAATGTAAGTAAAAATGCATTAAATTTTTTAAAATACGATTTATAATTTAATTTATTGAAGTTAGAAAAAAATCACTTTAATTCGAAGATTTACTAGAAAAAATCACTTTAATTCGAAGTTATGTTCTTTTATTGTCATTAATAATCAATTTATGTGCAGAGTTGGGATAATGTATTATATTTAATTAAAATTTAGTATAAGTTTTCTGTCCATGAAAAAGAGTTCCCTGATTAATCCAGAACCCTTAACAATTCAAACAGAAAAGTAAGAACTGGAAATTAAAAATGAAATGATTAGAAATTAAATCTTTTTGAAGAAACGGTAGACTCTATAATAGGCGCTTTTTCGAATTATTATCTTGGGGTTTTAAAATATTTTATGCATATGAATGAAAATACAAATATATCAAATATCTTTAAAAAACTCTCGATATACATTAAAGCTCCAAATATATTATTTTTTAAAAATTGAAAGATAATGAAAAAAATTAAACGATGAAAAATATTTAAAGATTTAAAAAAAATTAATTTTCCAGGAGTCTAAGTTTTAATTTTTTTAATTCTTTTTTATTTATTAACCTGTATAAATTTCTTTGGAACAAAACTGTGTATTATTTTATAACTCTAATTAAAGTTAATTTTTAAAAATATTTTTATGCACACCCACTGAAATTCCCTAAGAATTTTATGTTTTTCTGAAGTAAAATTGACTTTTAACTTTCTTAAAAAACGAAACATGAATTGTATACACTGTGTTTTTTTTAAAGTTTAACCGAAATCTTTAATTAATATCAATTTATTTAATTTAAACAAAAATTAAGACATCTGAAACATTTCAAAGACATTTAAATCTAAAATTAAAGTCATTTTGAGAAATGTTATTAAAATGTATTTTTTTTTCTCTTTCCTTCGAATATTCATTTTATTAAATAATGCATTTTATAATGCTATTTTATTTGAATAAAAACGTATATTTAGTTGATAAAACAATAAAAATAAAATTTTCACTGTCCCCTTAATATTTTTAATATGCGCTGCTTAATTAAAAATAGTTTATCTTTGTACAATTCGGACAATTCGAAATGAATGCTTGGGTATTTCCTCAAAGCAAGACAATCAGTCAAAATTTGAGATGGTCTAGCTAATCCAAGACGTCTGGTAATGATGTTTCTAATTTTGCTATTAACAGACAGAATACACACAGCTAAATTTATTCTGCTCACATGTTTCCGCATCAATTTTTTTTAAAATCATATGATTCTTTTCATCCTGTATTCTTTTGTCTGTATTTATGATTCTTTTTCGGGCCGCGGTGGCCTAGTGATCTGCTTCGGAACCGGAGGACTTTCAGGTTCGAGGCTCGATTCCACCGAAGAGTCATCGTGTAAGGGGGTCTGGTGCACGTTAAATTTGTCGGGGTCAAACGTTCTCCCACTTATGTGGCGTGGAAGTTTAAAGAATGTGTACCAGTTCAGGTGCCGTTCTCGCCATCTGACCGCGTTTCAAAATTACGAGGTCCATCTAAAAATACACCTAGTGTTGCTTTAAAATATGGGACGTTAACTAAACTAAACCGTGATTCTTTTGCCAGTATTCTTTTGATCACATATGCATTAATATAAATGATCAAAACGTTTCAGAAAGCAAATTTGCACTCAAAAATAAAAAGTATTCAATTTAAAAGGAGTAAATATGTTTAGCATTAATATTTTTTTACTTTTGATAAATTTATAATCCTATTTATGAAAATGTATTCTAAGTTTAAGGAATAAATCCTTGATCCCCATAGTGTGTAGGTTTAAATTAAACAAACGCGCACTTTTGGAACACGAAATGACCTTTAATTTAGTTTTAAAAGAAATTAATCAAATGTAGATTTAAGTGCTCTATAATACGATCACAATTTGTCGAACTCCAAATAATTTTTCCCGAATCTTCTCACCATATGCATCCCTGAGGGGAGAAAAAATAACTTCTGCACTTTATGAATTTAACAATATGGATTTATTGGCATTATTACAAATCAAAAAACATTTATTCTTTATTTCGCCAAAACACTCAATTTCATGTATGATTCTTTGCGTGCAGAGCATGAATGCTGTAAAAACTGAGTATGAAATTTTCATGCCGAGGCTGAACATCTAGGGAAAATGAGTTCTTGTTCAGATATCATTATCTTCATTTGTTTAAATTTCACAGATATGAGGATCATATTCAGGATCTCTTTAATAGATTTCGCCAGGAAGGACGGTTTTATCCCGGTTCTTCACTGATATTTTGAATACATCAAGAATGAAGTGTTTAAATAGCAATTATTACCAATTAATTCCTTCACATTATTATTGAAATCTGAAATTAATATATAACATATTGAACTATCAAGTGACTAAGGAAATGATTTTCTTATATGTTCTGAATTATTTTATTTATTTTTGTTAGGCATGGAGTAAAAAGTTTGATATACACTCTTTTACTTGAAAATAAACCAAAAATAAATTCATTATAGAGTTTTCTTAGAAATAATGAACTATTAAAGAACCATTAATTTTGAAATTATTGGTGAATGTAAGAAATAACATTTCCATTCATAATAAGCCTCTAATATCGAAATAAAAGTATGTATGAGGGAAATATAGCTTTAAAAGTCTTTCTTTAGAACATGGCTATTCAGAAAGTACGTGAAAATGTATTAACTCATTAATAGTTTCTAAAAATTTTATTTTCCATTTATCTAATAAAATAAGCACTATTTATGACGCAAAAGTTAATATACATGTTTGCTCTTATTATGCCTTATACATCGATGCTTTCACAAGAGTAGTTACTCTTCACAAATCATAATTTTCTTATTATTGGAATATATTAAAATCTTTCAAAATATACTTCAGCTAAAAAATATGAAGATTCCGCTTACATGATTTAATGATTTATCTACTAAATCCAATTTGAAACTGGTTGATAAAATATTTCACCTCATTCATTTCGAGAAAAATATGTCAACATTGAAATCCTTTCATTCTTAAGAAATTTAATTTTAAAGGAAATTAGTTTCCTCGAAAACCTTTCTTCTGAAATGATTTTTATATCTTCTGTCAAGCGGATGAAAAATTGTTTCAGATGATTCTCTTCTTTCTACGCTTTTGATGATATTTCTTGTATGTCGCTACTTTACATATTATTTCCGAAGCAAGTCCTGACAGCTGTCGTTGGAAAAATGTCTCCCCGCTGCCACTTAATTTATGAACATTGCAATATAATTCGAGTTTGTGAACAAAGAAAAGAGTACTTGGAATATTTCGTTATTTGATTGAACTTGGGTCTTTAGTTTCTTTTGCTCCTAAACTAACTTGAGGCAGATATGAACTCAAACTAGGGACAAAAGATGAACACTTAAAAAATATTTTCAGAAAGTTATGCGCCCATTCCTTATAAGTTGTGTGTTATATTCATTTTAGTTACTTCTATTTCCAGAAACAGAAAGAGCTGCAGTTCCCAAAACTTCTCCACATTCTGAAGAATCTTCATAATTCAGACATTTCTGAGTTTGAGTAATGTATTTTATGTTAGTGTTTTTGATCATGATGATTCAAATGAAAGCGAGTTAGATGGATGAAATTAAGAGCATGGCTTTGGCGCATAAATCTTCTTTTTTTTTTCAAATACTGTTGTTTTTAAAAAAACTCAGTCTATCAGTCTACCCATTCACCTCATATGTCAAGAGTTGGTGAAACAAAATCGCAAAATAATTGATGGATGAAATTTTACATAGGAGTGTATCATCAAAATCATATATATATAAACTCTAACGTACATAAGACATAAATCGCTCTTATTACTTACAACCCGCCTTTGGCGACCAGCCGGTTCGCCAGTATTACCGCTCGCTACAATTTTCAATTAAATATTTTAAGTAACTGGTCTCTTAATAGATTCTCAAACAAAACATTTTCAATCTTCAAATTTTGATAGTCATACCAAACTTATACTGTTGTTTAGATCGTTTCGTTCAATTTACTATATATATTTTGCTAATTTGTTGTCATTTCCGGTAAAACTTCAACTTTAATTTAAAGTGGAAATGATGAAATTTCAATTAATATAAAGATATTTTTTATTTAAACCAAGCGTTTTATTTTATTTATCATCTTTATTGTGATTTATTAATTATTATTGAATATGAGTATTGCAAACAGAATCGCTCGGTATTTAATTCTTATGTAAACTACAAAATATTTTTCATAATTTATGTAATATCTCAAAGAATAATTCATCAAAAATTTCTCAGATTCAGCATAAAATCCAGTTTTTAGTTTTACTTTCAAAAGAATTGAAATTAAATCAATAATAATATTTTGTTCCGGCCTAAAAATATATTTAAAAAATTATGAAGTCTAAATTTAATGCAGTAAGGTATCATATTCTGATAAATATTCTGGACACACCAAATTTTAAATAAATAAATGAATGAATGTTTCTATTTTCCACGATCAACTAAGACTTATTTATAAAGTTTTGAATGTTAAAAATTTAGAAAAAAAACTCAACATTTTCATAATCTTAGGTCAATTAATCTTGAGAAACCTGCGCGCTGATTGGTGTATTTTCTTTGAAACGATCGATGGAAAATCTAAAATTATCCTTTTTTTATTGAATAGTGATATTCAAATTTTCATAAATCAGTCAGTTTAAGTAATTGATTTAGTTGATTGGAAATTAACTCTTTTTATTTAAAATATTAGTGTTTCAAGAACATTTTGTTAATCGTGACTTCCACAGCAGAAGCTTTATGTAAAATCAAAAATTCGTTATTTATTAGAGCATTTATTGAATGCAGTTACATAAAATTTAATCATTTTCCATTTAGACCATTTTAGCAGATCTGTGTCTTACTAAAGGTTTACAAATTAGCTGTATGGCCCTGATTTGAATGGATATCCTGTTCATATTAAACAAAACTTGCCTTAAAATAAAACTGATTTATTGGATTAATAATATAGAGAGTGTAAAAGATCATAAAATACTTTTTCTTGAATTTATTTTTTAGAAATTAATACTTCTTATTTGTTTCATTTCCCACAGACACGTGCCGAAAATTATATTTTTGCAGATTTCATTTAAAAAAAGATTTAATTTATTTTTAATTGGAGCTTTAATCAATGTAATGGCAACACTTTGAAAAAAGCTAATTGTTCCCCATGAATCCGAAACGTGCTCGTGCAGCTTACATTTTATTTTGTACGAAAAAAATTGTTGAAAAATAGAGCTAAAATATTTATTTAAAAATTCATTAAAAATAGAAATTTAATTTTAAGGTTAAAACATTGGTATCGTTTAAAAGATAAATTTTTGATCTTTAACTCCATGTATCTTTTTTGTGCGGTAATATTTTCGGAAGTTATAGCAGAAACACGCCAAAATTTCGCTTAATTTTTAAATAAAAAAAATTATAATTAAAAATTCGAAAAAATAACCCCCAGGTGCACATTACCGACCTCCAAGGTATACACGTGCCAAATTTGGTAGCTGTAGGTTGAATGGTCTGGCCTGTAGAGCGCCAACACGCACACACACACACATTGAGCTTTATTTTAAGTATAGATTACGGAATGCCAGCAATGAAATGCAAACATATCGATGTGCTAAAGTTTCAGCAGACTTATTTATTCAGCATTTTAAATAGCTGCGCATAATTCAAAACTTCACTACTGAAATAAAATTATTAAATTTCAAATGCTGCTCTCTATGTCAAACACTTCATTCATTCAGACGATGTAAAAGAAATTAAGAAATAAACTGTAATCGCAAAGTTTAATAATCAAGAGTGAAAACAGGCTTAACCATCTCCATGAATATTCGCTATGACTTACCTACTAGAAAGAAATGACTTCCAAAACTATTAATTCCTCAAAAGGATTTTTGAATACTCTTAAAACTCTATAATTTCTTTAATGAAATAGATTTCATTTTTATACAGTTTCTTTATACAGAAATTTAAAATTCTTCAAGTTTAACTTACAATGTTACGATGCTTTTAATGTTAGGTTTGGTTTGGTTTAGTTGGTTTGGAAAAAGTTTTTAAGATAATGCTCACTTCAGTTGCTTATTTAACGTTATGAAATTCAAACTCATCCGTCAAAATATTCATTCATTTGCTTGTGCTAATGTTAAAATTAAGTTTTAAAAAAGTAATTTTTTTCTCGTAATTCCGAAATAGGAATTTCACTTCCGCTTATATTTCAGAATAAATACACTTTTAATTTATGCCCACAATAATTTGATGCAGAATTATTTATTTAAAATCTATTTTTAAGTCGTATTAAATGAACTAAAATTTTTAAAAATATATTTTATCTTAATCGTTTAATAGCTTAAAAAAATCATCAATTTCGGCGAGCAAGCTGGTCGCCAAAGGTGGCTACTTATAGATATGTATCGAGTTTGGGACATATATGGGAGACATTTGGACATCACTGTATTCATCTGATTGATTGTCTGACAATTTTTGTGGGAACTCGATGACTAAAAAACGTTACGAGATAGATAAACAACATTTTACTATTCATCAAAATTGAAAATCTCACTCAGATTTTGGATGCAATCGATGAAAAGGAAATGATCCAAAACGCATACTCTATTCTTTGAATTAATGTATGAGCTAAATGCAACCTCCCCATTCCCATATTTTGAGTATATGAAAAAGCAGAGGGAGAATATTTCCTTAACTTGTTCGTGCTGTTTAAGACGCTTCTAAGTTATCACAGTTAACCTTTAAATCAGAGATTTTGAAACCGTGGATATGTCTCAAGTTATACTGCGAAAATTTTTCCAACATGCTGACTTGATTTGAAAAAAATAAACAGCAAAAATCATTAAGATTTTTAAGATCATTAACATAATTTCTTTTATCAAGATCTTCCCAATCTAATCCACAGTATGGCTACATTTTTTTTACAATATAATCAAAATTGAGCCAAGGCATCTAGTGGTGTGAAAGTAATTTTTAAATCCTAGTGTAAAGGTCAGGCCTTTCATCTAAGATTGATTTCGCGATCCTTAAAGGAAAAACTAAAGGGTTTTATCTCGAAAATCCCAAGAGAGATTTCAGATTAAGTTCAACTAAAAGAAGAGTAGAACCTCACCGTTTCAAAATAAAATTATTCTCCACGTATACCGACAATTTAATTATAAAATAGCTGCCATTAGGATTGTAAATTACTGACATGAAATAATTCAAGAATTCATTATTTCATATATGTATTAATTATAATATCTTCTTATGTTTGTGATGTAGAAATTACTATCCAAAATGCGAGCCTATTTATGGGTATACATTCTTCTTAAAACTTATCACACTTCTTCATTCACTCTATAGGATAGATAGGATGGTATTCTACAGGGTAGTAATATGTGTTTCAGGATGTACAATTCTAAATTTAACGATGTATGAAGAATAGGTTGAGAAAATGCAAATCTTTCCTTGAATTCAAAATTTAATGTCGATTAAAAATTGTCGCTCTGGTCATACATTTACGAAATTTTTTTTTGTCAAATGGAAAAATATTTCGGTATCTCGGAATGGACCTAAAGCATGAATAATTTTGCATAGCAATGAAGATATTCAATTAAAAACAACCATAAATCGAAAGCAAATTTTTGCTTCCAAATACAAAAAAGGAAAGTTAAAATGTTTTCATCACCAAACAATTTTATCTGTGTCATGTAAAATTTAAATATCCTGGATTAGCAAAAAAAATTGCCTATTTTTCTCAAACTGAAGGTCTATTATTGACGGTTTCATTTACCTCTAGTCTTTTTTTTATGTTAAGACTTCTTGTAAAGGTACAAATAAAAAATATTTCAAAGTTGACTCGGTGTACCAATTTTTGAATCTCCTCCCATTAGTGATGCAATAAAGAAAAGCTTAAAAAATAGCTAAGGTTTATTAGAGCAATATTTTTTCAGAAGTTGATTTTATTGAGTTATTCACAGAATAAAATCGGATCTAGGATAAATTCCACGCTATAGAAATGGGTGAATATCTCCTAGAATTGACAAGAAGAAATCCTGTGAATATCTCCATGTAAGGTGGTTGGCAGTATCAAAAAGAATTTTATGTTTATACAGTACATCATTTGATTTGACCGGCAATTGAAAAAAACTACCTGAATTTATCATGGAAGTTTATGTATCTTCATGGTTTAATATAAAATGTTATTCATTAAATATTTCTATATTTCGAAGCATTTTTTTTAAAAAATGAACAATACCCTCATGTGCTTACAAGATGAGCTAAAGGCTATTATTGTAGCAACTTTACCAAAGAAACCTTTTATGGTATACTCAGATTATTTTTTTGCAAATTTGTGTGACTCACGGAAACCTTTCAGACAACCTTATCTCACAAGCAAAGGTACGCAATCGGTTCTACAAGCAGACCAGAGCAAAGAGAATTTTCAAAGCTCTGTAAGTTAATTTTGGAGAAGAAAACTACATGAATCTTACTACTTGATAGTCTACTATAATAACTGTGCCTTCTTTCATAGCTAACTAAATGAGAGAGAGAGAGAGAGAGAGAAACACGAACTGGAGCTGATCGTTGAAACAGGAACTAGGGATATAAAGGAAATAGAAATTCCTTCATATTCACAAGCAATAGAAAGAATTGTAAAATAAATGACAGAAACTTTTAAGCACTTCTGGGATTTAAGACAGAAGGATGGGTTCTTACATCAAAACTGCTGGGCAAAAATCATCTAAAATTTGAAACCAAGCATCACTCCATATTTGCAACTACAGAAATCCAAGAAAGAACACTTTACTTTTTATAATGGTAAAATATATAATATTTTTATATATTGAATAATAATTGTAATCTTTATCTAGTAAAATTCTTTTTAATTTTAGGTTTCATTTAAATTCATTTCTAATACTTCAAAAATAAGCTTAATTTCATAAAATAATAATGATAGGCCTTGTGAGCTCATTTCAATTTTAAACTACATTGTATTTTTATGGTTATAATAAATGTGTTAAGAAAAAAGCAAAGTAAAAATAAACAAGTCAAAAACCGATTTTTGTTTAGTGGAAAAACAGTTAATTTTCTATCTATTCCGGAATATTTTACTTTTACATGAGATATATATGGCTTTTGTTGTTAATTGACATTTAAAATTTTCTAAAAATTTTTTAAAAAATAAATGTGATCATTTTAACGAAAACAAAAACAACTTCAGAACCATGCTGGGAGACCTATATCTAAATTTGACAAAAATTGCTTTTGGCATTCATGTATGTCCAAAGCGACAACCTTTTTATGGGTTTCAAATTTTCAATTCCAAAAAGAAAATTCATGATATACCTTAATGATGAAGACCATTTTACATCAAATTAGAGGTTTTCTACTCCTTTGCAGGTGATATTTTCTCTGTTTCTCCTTATTTTAGAGATAAATCCTTAAATTAGAAAATTTTTCTTTGTACCTCAAACTCAGACGGCAACGTTTCTCTTTTACTACAGATAGATTTTCATCACAGATTTAGTTTTTATTCGTTCATATATCCTAAGATACATATAATATACGTGATATATTTAAGTAGATTTCTCTATCATTGAAGAATATAGAGTTCATTTATATCGTTAACCCTGCACTTAATTTAAAGCACAGATTTCAGTAGATTTTTTTTTAATTATGCTAGAAATACGAACATTAGAGGAATTGTGATGTAAAATATCATTTTTTAAAAAAAGTGTTTTTTAGAAGAAAAAAGAAACGACGAAAGAAAGTGCCATTGAAAATCTTTTTATTGATATATATTTAAATAATTCTAAAATGTATTAAAATATAAAAAAAATTCTGATTCTCCGCTTTATCTTGAAAAGCCATCAAAGAAAACAGGAAAAATTTCAAAAGATCGACACTTTGATTTCAAATTTTCGCTAATAAGGCTTACATACCAATGAAAAATCAGGCAGGAATTTCAAAATACGTTTTGCTTTGTTAGTAGAAAAAAATAATGGGTTATGTTCTTTAACTGTCCTCTAAATTTTAATGGAAGATTTTAGTAACAAAAATTGGTTGAGGATAAGAAATTCTAAAATAGATTTCATAAAAAATAAGAGGATTAAAAATTTAATAACGATAATCATATAATTATTACCAATAAAACATTGATACTATATTGGAACATTTGTAATCCTTCGATATATTAACCAATGTTGTGTACAACTTGCTTATGTCAGCGTGATAACTGTAGAATAACGGAAGTAGTGCAATTTCTTTTCATAGCCCACAAGGAGCCGTATATGTTTTGAGAATATCTGAAATGGATTATTAAACTATCGTGGCTGATTTTTTTTTTTGGGGGGGGGGGCTTTTGAGGTTCACGAGTAGCCACTCCCGAGAAGAACGAGCCATTTCATTGCGTCTGCCAGTTATCATTGAATCCAATATATAATTCCAACCCTAGTATTTTACCCGGGGTCTAATAAGGTTTGAAATAAGTGAAAAATACTTGACTCATTTTCAAGATAGAAGTATTATCAGAAAAACTCCTCAGCCATTTGACTGCAGGTAAATAAAATATTATCTAAAAAAACTAATGCACTAATATAATGGAATGAGGATTTTTTTTTCTAGTATACGAAAAAAACCCACAGAATGTATTATAATTGCCAAAAACAATTGAACTCAAGATTCTGACGAATCTCTATATTCCAGACCACTCCTAATTTGAAAAACATAGTTTTGGAATTATGTATGTCTGTTTGTCAACCGGTGAACACGATAGTTCCTAAAAACTTTGTGCTAGAAAGATGAAATTTGTTATATGGTAGTTACTATTTGTTATCAGAGTTATTACTGTTGTAGTTACTATCAAATTTTGAACAAAATCCATTCTGAGAAAGTCTCTCTATCCGGCTGACCTAGTACAAGTGCACCGCATGACTGCAAAATGGAAATAGATAGATCTACAGATAAATTTAATATAAGCATCTAAAGTGTAAATCTGTATCATATTTGAAACCAAATCTGTCAAGGAGTTGATGTTTTGTCAGTCTATACAATAGCATGATAATGCAAAAACGATCAACTTTGTAAAATGAAATCTCCTTCACAGTTTTAGCATCTAAAGAGTTAAATCATTTAAACTCTTTAATATTGACCGTCGTAATTTCACATATATGTAAACGCGTTACCTCAAAAACGCAATGATTTATATAAATGAAATTTGGTATGTGATTTTGTGATACCAATTGTAGTTCAGCATCAAATATTTGTTTCAACTGGTTGAAAAAAATGTGTCCAAAATTATATATTTGAATTTCTATTATTCTTGTATTTACCGCATGCCAGTAATAAATCGCCAGTGATCGTATACTAATAGGCTTCTTAAATGTTCGCCAATAGCATTTGGTTAATAATACATAAATATCGTTGTCTGCATATTTTACGAAGCGTAGATCTATCATGCATGAAGATAAATATCTGACCACCCTTGGCATTTATAGCCTTGCCCAAGTTCCATAATTTTATGTGGGGAGGAGAATAACACTTTAATTCGAACAAATCTAAAAAAGTTTCGAGCAGAGAACTGCTGCTTTTCAAATCAATTAAAGATAATTATTTTTATTGCAGTATTACTTCAGTATAATCTTTTCACAAACAATCTGATATACTATAGAGAGTTTAACACTTTGCTGTCCACTATCAAGTATCATTGGACATCACATGGTTGAACATGTCCTCTGTACAGTACCATTAGACATAAAAAATTACTAATTTAGTTTCCCTAAAATTGGTGTTGTATTGTATTTTTTCCATTTATTCGAATTGACTTATTCATTTCTATAAATTGAGTTGGGCCTGTGTAACCAGCACTCTAATAAAATCAATGGACAGTAAAAAATTAATAAATGCAATAAAGATCTTGGCTCGCTGACAAAATTCGTTCAAAACGGATCAAAATATTATTTGTTTACAATAATGTTTTTGTATTTATTTTATGTAATAAGTATTATACAGAACGTTTAAATAAATGTATTTGGGCTCTAATATAATCTAAGACAATAACACTTTTATTAACGAGAATGTGTGAAAGTTTCGTCGATTTTTCGTCTCCTGCTGATTTTCAACTGCTATATCTGAAATACTATACAGGGTGCCTCAAAACCCTTGAAATTTTATTCCTTAAATAATGATTATAGACATATACTGTAAATTACAAAGTTGCGTAAAAAAAGTTCAAAATGTTATGAAATCGATTAAAATTTTCCGGGGATTAAACTTTAAAAAATATAAAATTTTAATTTTTATACGGACCCCGTACAAAAAAAAATTCCCAGTGAGTAAAATTTGTCCCATTCTTTAATACGGCCATGTACAAAATTTCAGAATTTTTTCATGAAAACTCTCAAAGATATGTTAAAACAAAGTTGGTGAAGGATCAAGCGCAAATTAAAATGAAAATGTTTACAGCTTCAGTACAGATGACGCGACGCAGGAATGCAGGCTAAGGAAATAAAATATGCTTGATATCTTTAGTTTTAAGTACAAATTTAAAAATCTATGCTTCTTGAAAAATATTTTTTTGAAATTTTATATCACGAGTTACAGAATATAACTTAAAAATAGCACAGTCAATGAACTTGTAAAAACACTTATGTAATCCTTTCTTTAAATTATTATTTCTACAAATTTTTAGTCCTCCCGCTGGTGTGGTGTGGTGTGGAGAGGGGGGTGCCAACTCAGATGTCGTCCTCGTCATCTGACCGCGGTTCAAAATTACGAGGTCTGTCCCAAAATAGCCCTAGTGTTGCTTTACAACGGGACGTTAATATAACTAAACTAAACTAAACTAATCTACAAATTTTTAATACTTTTGAACGAATAAATAGCAAAATTATTATTTATTTATTCAATCCTTACTTTCTTTCTTAATTTGTATATGATCCCTGAAACACGAACATCCGACTCATATCCAGGTATCGAATAGTGGTGTAAGTCAGCATTTATGTAGTTTCATATCTTTGAGACTTTTTGTGAAAAATTGCTGAAATTCTGTACATGACCTTATTAGAGGATGGGGAACATTTTACTCACTGGGGATTTTTTTTTTGTACTGGGTTCGTATAAAATTTAAATTTTGTATTCTTTTAAGTTTAATCCCCTGAACATTTTAATCGATTTCATAACATTTTGAACCTATTTTTACGCAACTTCGTAATTTACATTATATGTCTATAATTAATATTTAAGGAATAAAAGCCGCGGTCAAGGTTTTCGAGGCACCTTATATATCATTTCAACTACTATATATGTAATACTATAGAGAATTTAATTCAATTCTTTGCGGTACACTATTATATTTTGGTTCAACAGGTCCTCTGTTCAGCACCATCGGACATAAAATTCCTAATACAGTTTTCCTAAAAGTGATGCTGTATTGTATTGTTTTCCTTTTATTCAAATTGATTTATTTAGCTTTATAAATTAGCTTGGAACTGGCTAACAAGCAGTCTATTAAAATCAATAAACAGCAAGAAGTTAATAAATGCAGTAATGATTTTATCATAACTCATTGTCGAATAAATGTCCCAAACGGATTTAAGCATTACATTACTTGTTTACATTAATGTTCTTTATTTTTTGTAATAAGTATTACACAGTACGATTAAATGAATATTTTTTGGTCACTAATTTAATCTGAAATGGCTGCCTATATATATTCTGGTTGACAATCATTTTGGGATTTAAGCTTTCTTTTTCTTTCTAACTTTTTAACTTAAAAATGTTTTTGTTGCATCAAGAATATAGTTTTTATGGTGAATTTAATAACAAACCCTAGTCTGCATGGCTTCCAAATCCCTCTTCTCAGGGGTCAAACCTATGAGAGCCAGTTAAGGGAAATCTTTTATGTTAAACTTCAAATGGGCTTCATTTCTCAATCCACGATTATAAGATTTATATAAGGGTGTATGAATACCCTTTCACAGTAGGCACCAAAACCCAGTGAAATAAGCCATGAATAAAATTAATTTATTTTACATTCTTCCAGTTTACCAAAGAATATTGAAACCATTCACATTTCTAATGGATTGAGGTAAATCACTATGATTTACATATGAACGAAATCATCTCTTATTCCACATGCCGTTGCCAGAAAAATAAGCATAAAAGGAAATAACTGTTTATTTATCACAAATTACTAAAACTTACTACAGATTAGAAACTGCTAAAATATGTAAAAATGTATTTGCATTTCTTTTTATATTATTTTGAAATTCGTTTGCTTTTAAAAGTCACTTTTTTGAAGACTTTTACCCACTTTTGATGCTCTATCCATATTCAGATATTCGTAAGTCAAATGAAATGTTTAAGAAAACTAAATACATTAAAATATTCTGATTTTCAAACTTCATGCACTTTTCAATTTCATATAGCAAGTTTTGTGCTTTTGGGATATATATTTATCCACAAAATTCTTTGAATTGTAAAGATGAGAGCCCAACTGTCATAAATTGCTCTTTATTTTTCAGTATTCTGTTCTTTTACTGTACTGAACATTTATTTCTGCACATATATTTGTGAAAGAATGTTGAAAAAATCACTGGATTGAGAATCGAAGAATCCACAAGGATGTTAAAAATTTCGCTAGGGGCAAGATGAAGGGCATTAAAAGATGGAAATATTTCTCATTTTCGTTTTCTTTTTGACATTTACAAAGCAATATCACTAAAACTTTGCCACGAATTTAGTGAGAAAGCACGTACCGATAAAATTTTACACAGCTCTGATAAAAAGTTTGCAGTAGCGCTTTACTGCTTTTTACCTGTCAAAAATATTTTATGACTCGCGCTGGATGCAAATCGATTCACTGTGCTCCTTTTCTTTTAATTTTCTTCAGAGGAGTGGATCTTGCTTAAATCCTGAAATCCAAAGAAAAGAAACAAGTTTATAGGAATTTTTTGTATAACGAAGGACACTCAGATATCCAGAAGTGAATAAATAATTAAATACACGGAAATTTCAGGTTTTCTTAACTTAAAAAGGAATTGTTACAATTCTTTATTTTCTTAACTATTACAAATTAAGGCATGAAAAAGGAATTCATAACACCGAAATTGTTAAATTTATTGAAGAAAACTGTAACAATATATTTTCGTAATATTATTTATTACATAGATAGAAATGTTATTTCACTACAATTATTAATAATCTTAATAAACACGTACAATTTTTCTCTTGCTGACTATATATGCTCTGGGATATCAAATTTTAATGAATTCTGGATTAAAAGGTATTTACTTAAGAACTTGAAAGATTCATCAGAAGGATCATCTTCTCACTGCATTCATAAAAATATTCCAAGAACTGTAATTTAATACCCAGATTTTCTCAAAAAATGTAAATTGAAAGATATGATGTTGATATGTTTGATATAAATTTGATCAAATATCTATGATATCATGTTTGCAGAGAAGGATTGTCAAGTCAATCATAGTAGGATGATTGTTCCCATATTTTTGAAAATCAATCAACATATTTGTAGAAGATAATGAACAAATTAATTATGACAGGTTGACATTTTATAGCGTTTCTAAAAGCCCATCACATGACAGTTTCCAGTATTTTTTTAAAGCCAAGTATGCGAAAAGTATCTTTGAAAATGAAACAAGATATAACTTCTAATATTTATGAATATATCATCCACTCTATAGAAGACATTCGCATCTACAAAGCAGAGCATGAACATTATCCTTAGAAATTTGTTTGGCATTATATTGATTGAAGACTAATTATATAATGCAATTTTTTCAAACAAATATAATATCTATACGTGAAAATTACCGACGCCGATTCATCGTTTGTTTGCTCTAAAAAAGTGTACTTTTTTTTAAATACATACGTTAGTAATCAATTTCACTATTTTAAAATTGCAAATCTAGAGTAAAATTTCCCTCTATTCATTACTTTCATGCTGAAATGCATATTAATCCAATCCATTGTGAAATGTTTCATGCTTCTAGGAAATGAGTTTTATTGTCCATAATTAAATTCTATTTTCAAAATATGTAGCGATTCGTAGATGAAATTATTTATATGCTTTACATAGATATTTCTATATAGCAGAGTGATGGAGATTTGTTGATTTGTACTTGGATATACTAAAATCTGCGCTATTCTTGATGACTAATATTTAAGTTATTATTTCAAATCATCAAACATCTTTATTTATTTTTCTCCTTAAGGTGTCAAACAAGAATTTATAAAAAACAATTATGTTTTTTATAATGATGCAATCAAAGTAAATGTCTGAGAATATATTACATTGTTTTAATGTAATTATAAATCATTTAGTGGATATGTTCTAAAAGTTGATAAATTTAAGCTTTTTTAAAAGTTCTTTTAATTATTCTCACTTCGAGAACAATTCTCATTCTCCAGAAACATAATATAGATTGGAATGATGAGAATGACTTACGCCATTATAACTTGTATTATTGAGAGATAATGTTAAAACGTCTTGTTGATGACATTCTGGATTGATTTGTCCTTTCTTTAGTGCTGAAATCTCCATAGCATTAAAATCGTGGAACTGTTTTCACAGAAATGAAAAAAATAAGACTTTTATAAGTCAAAAAAATTCTGATAAATTGAATATTAACTTTTGGAATATTAACTTTTGTCAAAAATGTCCTTTTATATTAAAAAAAATAAGGTTTTTATTATGTCCATAAAAAAGTAGAAAATTATTTAAATGAAAAAAGTTGAAATGATAAGACTTAACAGTGCGCCAGTTTCATCTGAGAAAGTGCATTAAAATAGAATACGTAGTTAAAATTAATTTATTAGAAGGGTATGAATTTTTTCGAAACAGCTCATTTTTTACTCCGTTTTTAAAAATAAAATATAATTTATTTTATTTTTCTATTTTTTCTACTCGTTTTGGGGAATTGTCTTGAGAAATTGTTTATTCATTATATCACTTAAAAAGAATAAAAAATAAAAATAAACCAGAATCTTTAAATTGGGTAAAAAACGGCGGCATGAAAACCATAACAGAGAGTATTCACCTAAAAAATGAAAAAGAGGTACATTTCATGAAATGAAATCGCACCATTATTTGTCTCTCACGAAAAGATACAAAAATCTCCCATCAAATTTGAATAATCTTCATTGATATCTTTTTACGGAATTTGATTTTACCAATTTGCAAATACGTTTAAATCTAAAAGGGAAGTTGAGAAAGAAGCGTTAAATCCAGTCACATTCCCGTTGTGAACTGCGAAATGATCGGAAGGCGGGAGTTCTCACCAGTAACACATTTAGCAGAAATACCTAAGAGCCCGCAGGCTCAACTTTCTGAGTCCCAAAGCAATATTCTAGAAATGGACAGCAATCAGTTTGATTTCTACGCTTTATCTGAACACATAACGGTTTCATATTAGATTTTATGATACTATTAATGTCGAGTAGTGAGTAATTTTGGTTCGCTAACAGCATACCCACATTCCTACGCACTGACTGGATTGATCAATTTGATGAGAGAGGAGCATGAATTCAACTGTGCGTCGATTCGGTGAAAACTTTCTTAGGGAATAGAATGACTTTTTATTATTCATTTCTTAACGATCACTTTTCTTTTTCTTGTCCTTTTGAATGCAGATAGAAAGGCGCCACCCGAGACTACATTTATGTTAACTTGTGAAGCATAAAATCACCCTGCATTGAAATGAGCATTCTACATCGTTCGTCTGGGAGCCTTTTGAATGAATTGGGTTTCCTGAGGAACATAATGATCGTATTCGTAGAATATATGCTCTCTACCAGTGAACTTTATTGGGGTTTTTATCTGTACCTTTATTTAAATGTCTTCTCGGTTCTCTGCTAGTGAATATTTTATGGTGTTGTTACTGAAAACCGTTTATCTGTACTTTATCACTTGGGTAACATCAACAATAGGAAAGAAGTATTTTATTTTAATTGATCAAGTTCCTTTATAACTCTTTTTATTTGAACTATCTTCCGCTTCAAATAGTACTCTGAATGCAAGGAAGCAATGAATGAATGAAGAAATAAAAGCAATAGTTTATTTTTCTTAGTAAATTTTAATTTCTTAAACAAATATTTGTCTATGCATAATGTTTACTGGTTATTTATACCTTTATTTAAATATCTTCTTGATTCTTCGATAGTGAATATTTTATAGTGCTGTTACAAAAAGCTGTTTATGCATTACTTATCACATAATTAACAATAAGAAAGAATTGTTTTATTTTATTGATCAGGCTTCTTTGTAATATTTAGTTTGCAGTTTTTTTTTTCTGTTTTCAAGATGAGAGGAAACAATGAGTTAAGAAGCAAACGCAATATCTTATATTAAGTAATAAATTTTGTTTTCTAACACAAATATTTGCTTATGTATACTGTTTACTGTTTTTCTATCTATTTAAATGTTTTCTTGGTTCTAGGCTAGTGAATATTTAATGGTGTTCAAACTGAATCTCATTTATCTGCACTTTATCACTTCATCATCAGCGTAAAAAACGCGTTTGATATTAAATGATTACTTTTCTTTGTAATTTTTTGTGTGTACTCTTTTTCTCTTCAAACAGGATTCATGGTGGATGTAAACAATAAGTTAAGAAAAGTAATTATTTACTTCTACAAGAAAATTTTGTCAAAAATATTTGTCATTGCTTATATTTACAGATTTAATGCACTGAATATTTTTGAAAAATGAACGGAACTGAATATAGATTAACTGATTACTCTCATGATTATTTATAGCTTACTCACGTATAAATATATTCTTGCAAATGCCTAAGGTTATCAATAGGACATATGTCATATATCGAACGATAATCGGTTTCTTGCAGCAAAATTTTATATGCATTAGTAAAATAGAAGCAGATAATTAACAGAAAAATATAATAAAAAGCAATAAATTTTCTTCAACTTTCCTAATTATATTCATAATGGCCGAAACAATATTCCCGCTAATTCCAGAATCATCTAACCTATAATGAAGGAAATCCCCCGATATAAACTTTCTATTAAACTTTCTAAATGGGAATATTGTTCGAAGTTAGAAAAAACAAATCCCGTTTTTCTAACAGCAGTTAATGCAAATCCTAGAAAATCCTGTGAAACTGTTGACGCCAGGCAAAGACTTTTTCTAGAATGTAACCAACATTTTTCATGAAGTTGTGATCCAGTGATTTGACTAGCTACTCCAGTTGACTTCCATTCTCAAGAAAATCGACTGCAGACTGAGATCAGAGTAGTTTCATCTTGTTGTTCATAAAAATAAAATTATCCTGCCCGGCTTCCCAGGAAAGGTTCACATAAAGTTGAAGAACTTAATTTCTATGACGCTATGTGGTCATAGAAACCGTTCCAAAGGTATTTAGATATGTAACCCGTATCAAGGACATTTAGCATGACTCTTTCGAGCCCTAGAATTCTACTTCCATTGAAAAGATTGATTCTTTTTATGTTGGAAGGACAAAAGTGGATACAAAGCCTTTCTCCATCTCCATGAATATGAAATCACGTGTTTAAACTATTTGTGAAAAAATCCCCAATTTTCATTATTGGGTACTAAAATTGGTGATTTTTCTTCCTCTTACAAAAATGGAATAATTGGGATAGATGATGTTGCTTATTTGGTGACGAATTGTTGACTTTTAAACCCAAAGAACCATGGAATCCCTCTTGTCATACTCCGTTTAAATACTTGCAATGGATTGATCATTATTCAAATTTTATATTATATAAATTTTTATATAAACGATTCGTAATTAGAATTATTGCAAGGAAAGTGACTATGGCTTCATTATTTTTAGACACTTGTATGCATTTGTAAATATTAAGAAGGAAAAGAAGCTATTGAAGAAACTTTTTAAGTCAGAAATTACTTGTCTTTAATAATTACTGGCAGATAAATTTGTAAAAAGTTGTCTCAATTACAGCTGACCACAAACAAATTAATTGTTTAAATATGTGACCCATAAAGTAAAATTAAGTATAAAAAGCAAAATTTTCTATTTAGAATTCAAAAGTAAGTTTCTTTTTGGATTTCAAAATATACCCTACTTAGTTTAATAACAATAAATAAAGTTCATTTAAAATTATTGAAGCAGTTGTTTTATTATTATTTTGCTTTCTAAACCATTATATCAAGTTGAAATGGAAAAGAAATGTTTTATTTCAGAACTCTAGAAGGAATCATAACGTCAAACGAATTCCATATGCTTTATACAGGATAGCAAAACTTGGCAAATGTTTCATTAAAATATGATAATAGCCTCGATTAATAAAAACTATGGATTAGTTCATTCTGGCTCTTAACATCTCATATTCATGTTAAAAATTTATTCGTAAAATAATGTATAAAAGATATAAATATTAATATATCTTGAAATTTCTGCATCATAGTTATTGTTTATGTAGATTAAAGAAATATGCATTTCTTCAATATTTTCAGGAAAAAATGACCGAAACTGGTATGTTGGACTCAAAGAAATCGAAGAAATAAATAAATTTCTTCAATAATATCTGAAAAAAGAAGACGTATCAATACAATATTTTTAAAATTAATAATAACCTAGCACAAAACTTTACAAAAGATTTTGGTGAGAGTGAAATTCAGGTACTTCTAAGAGTAGGGGAGTAGCTAGAAAGAGTTTCAAAAATTTATGATGACAATTCTAAGAACAATAACAATCAGGATTGAGGAAAGTGAAAACAGTCAAGGGGGAATTCACAACTAAAATTTTGATATTGAATTGAGATTCCTTTTGTGAAAAAAGAAGCTAGATTTCGATTTTTATTGCAAATATATCATAGATGGAGAAGGTGCTCTATTTTTCAGTTCCTTACTAGTTAAGGTTATTTTTTTTATTGCAAATGATATTTTGTAAAAGATATTCATAGAATTCAATTTTGATATGAATCCACGTCTATACTTAAACAGTTCTTTTTTTAAATTATTTTTATTAAAATTTCTACAAACTGCAAAAAATACATTTTTTATATAAAATATGTTTTACGATGCCACATTTATAAATATATGTATTCAAAATTATGTTGAAAAGATGTCTTTTCAATTGCTATCCGTTTTTAGGAACCAGTTGGGTCGCGTTGATACTGTTTGTATTTAATTTCGATTAGTTTTCTAAAACATAATTTCATGTCCATGATTCCGCCACCAATCTATTTTAAGCATAAATTTGTCAGATATTATAGTAATGTTTCTTAATAAATATTCCTATATTTTGTTCATTGTATACATAAATCATCCTAATGGAGACCAGTCTCATAGCAACATACCTCTACTAAAAACATAATTTTCTGATTCATCTGTATACTCGCAATTGTCTGATTCATCCGTATACTCACTTTCAAAGTACTATAATTTCAATTTTCTGTTCGTCTTGTAAATTTCATGGATATTGAAAATAATCCTTTTCCTTAGCTTTCTATAGTGGAAAAAATGAAAAAGGCTGAATTACAAGGCAACAATGTAATAATTGTTGGACATTAGGGAAAAGCATTTTTTTAAAAAACTGACAAAATGTAATCCGTTGCTGAAAATTAGGCAAAAAATATTTTTTAAAAATTGCAAATTTCAAAAGAAATTGCGCATTTATTTAATTGGTATAGTTAAAGAAACACTTTGAATAAATATTGTCGCAGAAACCCTCTAAAATTCTGATTATTTTTTTTAATTGTACATATGAACCCTTTTCCTCGTTAATGGTATATAAGTGTCAAATTTGGGAACTTTAGGTCAAATGTACTTACCTGTAGATCGGCAACGCAAAAACAGACATTCATTTTTATTCGTAGCAGTAATTAGCGAAAAACAGAAGAGTAAATTAGTAGAAATAAGTATATATGGAATTCCAATTAGTTTGGTGGTAAAAATGGGCTAATAATGTAAGGAAAGTTAAATATAGTTAGTTACGTAAAGAAAATTTTACATTAATTTTTAATGACTTTTGTAAGATATATCAGGGTAATACGAACAGTCTTGTTTCAAACAGAAACCGTAATAGTTGAAGAATTGTTAAGAAAATGAAAAATGCAAATTTACTAATGCAATAGGCCAATTTATGTTTCGTTTCAACTTTTGATTTTCGCTTTCAAATTCAACATTTCGCATAAGTTGTTTTGAGATAACATTGCCAAAGATGGTAGTTGCACGTCTTTCCTTTTTCCTAGTAAATGATTTTTTCGGAATTTATATCGGTGAATCAAAAAAAAGCTATGATAAAAAGATATATCTTCAATATTTTTTAATAATTAATCTGTTTCTATTTGAAATAATTCGAATGTCAATAAAAATAATTAAAAAAATAAATCATGAATTTCTCTAAGTAAAAAGGTCAAAATATTTAAAACCACTTAGTTATTGGGCAGAATCAATAAAAAAATATTTCTTGAATTTTGGTAAAGTTATAACTTGAAGATATTACAGACACTAGTGTTATTGCTAAAGTTAAGTTTATAAAATCTCCCGTATTCACGCAGGAACCATAAGCATTTTGAGAAAATTTATAACATATGACAAAAAAAACCCATTAAAATCTTATTATATTCAAGAATACATTACACTTCTTTAATTTAATAGTAACGTGAAAAAAAATTTAACTTGCTAGATCAAAATAAGAACAGTAGCTGTTGTAGTCACCTCGCAGCGCCTGTCGCTATAGTTTTCTTATTTTCCTTTTTAAGATACAAATGCACTATTTTCACCTAAAAAACTAACTATTACATAAAAAATTAAATTCATAAAACTTCTTTTAAACTTTGTTAGAAAAGTTTTATGTTCTCTAAATGCTAATACTGAAAGATTCAATAAGAGATTATTCTTTTGGATACAAATTTATTCAATTTTTGACGTAGCATTCTACGTATAAGGAACAAATGAAACCTCTATTCTTTGTAACTTGACAAAACCGTATCCTAATTATTTTATTTGTACACGTTCAAACAAAAATACATACTGTCCATTATCTATTTGTATAAATAAATTAGACATATATAGAGAAAACGTGTACAATTCAGAATTCTTTTCTATTTGAAGACCTATTTCTGAAAATGGATGGGCAACAAAAAGTTCTGACATTAAATTTCATATTAACTAGATTATCTACCGAGACCGAAATTCAATAAGAAAAAAACAATTTCCGATTCAGCAAAATAATTTTTGTGGCAAAGGAAATAAACTGTTCTACTGCGCTTCAGACAATATTTGTTCCCGATACAAACAAATAAATAGAAAGGATACTTTGTGAAAGGATATTTCAGTTCAAAAAGCCTTTTCTCCAGAAGAGTTTCATAAGTTAAAAGTATTTATTCTCATTGCTATTCGGTGGCTTTCACAATAATTCATTTCGTTTCAGGCAAATAAATAATGGATATCACTTATGTGAAAATCCCACTGCTTTTCGGAACGGGACACAAAAAATGAAACTGAATGGAATTTTCCATTATTTCATTGCAACGCTGCATTTTAATGTTATCGATTTTAATCCTTAAATAAGGAACTCATTCCATAAAGCAGTAATTTGTATTCATTAGTATTTCGTAGAGTGCTTTTAAGTGAATGTCATATGTGCGATGAATGTCAATTTCTCTCCTGCAAATCTAGATTGGCACATTATTTCTCAATTATGTACTATATTATTTAGAGTATATTATTGAAAAATTGCCAATTGAAAAATTGCATTTTATTGCCATCGATTTTAATACTTAAATAATGAAAAATGAATAAATAATAAAAATTTAAAGCCTTTCAGTTTCAATGTAAATATCCATCAACTTTTGATAAAATACTGATCATAAATAATTTGATGAATGAAAATTATTTCCTATAAAGCTGAATTTGACAAATTATTTCTTAATAGTAAAAAAAGAGCTGTTCTTCTGTTAATTATATATATTTTATGTGGTATACGAAAATGATATTCTTCTATCAACTATGTTAATTTTCTTAAAGTTTATTATGGTATGCATTCCTCAACTTTTCATTGAATATTTCTAGATGCTTATAAATAATAACTAAACCTGTATTTATGCATAATTCGATGAGTGCCGATTATTTCTGTCCTATATGAATTTGGCATATTTTCACTCGATAATATACAAAAAGCCTAAAGTTAAAAAAAATAAGCCTTCTGTCCAATCATTTAAATTCGAGACAAAAACTAGACGCTTCACGATTTTTTTAAAGAATTTCAGGATTTAAAACTTCGGATTGGGTTTGAAGTACTAATTTTACAATTGTTACTCATATTAATTACTCTTATAGACATGTATCTCATCACAATTAGACAGAAAATAGATTTTTGGAATTATCCTGATAATAAATATGACCCATGTAGCACCGCATGTGGAGAAATATTGTAACAATATTGTACGACATTATATTATTCAATATTCAAAAATATTACACGATATTGTGAATGTTATTTAATATCATATATTATTGTACAATATACGTATGTATGCTATTGGGAGACATTAGATTTATTGTCAAGCTGTTATTGTAGTATAATGAACCAGTACATAAAATAATCATTCTTGGCACATACACTCTTAAAGCATAACCAAGTACCATTATCAATGAACATGGAGCTCTTATATAAATGTTTGCATTAAAACGTGTGTCAAATAAAATTTTCTCATTCCTATCCCCAAATAGGTTTCATTTTGTTCAGTTCATTCGTTTTGTTTTTGTTTCAATTCAACTTTTGGTTTTATTTTAAATAGAATTTACCTATTTTGATAGCAATTATTATAAAATTTAATATAGATTGATATGTTTTTTTATCTTCTATATTTACGATTATTTTGGTGCTCCATAGGTATTAAAATTGTTGTACCACAGCCATTTACCACCTTAATTATTCACTACTCTTACTTTTCAGGGTGAGATAAGCATTCCAGCGCATTTAATATAAAGCTATTTTTCTTCAGGAAAAGTTTTATTCATTAAAACTGAATGAGATATCTACTTAATGATAAAATCTGCGTTTGACAGTAATAAATTAAAGGACTGTGTGATTGACTCAAAAAGCTTACAAGTATTTGCTATTATTTTTCAAACGTTTTTTGCACATAATTTAGGAAAAACATAACGCCGTCTCGTTTGGCTTAAACCCATTTTAAAATAATAAGTTATTTTGTGATGAAGTTCCTAATTTTGAAGCATCATCAAATGACAGGGATGAATCTTGAACCGGCATCTCCCCACTAAAAATTTTAATGCAATTCCGTGGGGTGTTGAAACTCCAATGTCATATTTAAGGAACTCTATTTCCACATACATGTTGCAAAATCAACCAGTCCTAAGGTTCAGAAAGACAATCAATTCAGAATACATGTTTCAATTGAAAATGCTAAGAATCTTTTTTTGTTGCTGTAGTTGAAAAAAGAAGTTTTTTCCAGGTCTTTGAACAAGATAATGGTATGCTGACAAGTAAATGGCTTAGTGCAGTTCCGATAGACAATATACTGATTTTATATATCGTTAAAAATACCTCTTAACATGCTTTAGTGCTTTGCTTTTTAGTAGCAGCAAATCTAAGTCGGAAATCCAAAATTCACGTGATTCATAATGACCGTATGACATGAAATTTTAAGAGTGTCTTCCTTCCCAAAGTTCAATGTATAAAACTTATAATGGAAACTTACAGCTAGTTTATCTGTAACTATGACAACATTTGCTTAATAAGTTCGACTTAGCTGCCATATTGCATTCCTATGTGATTTTATCATAGAAAACTTCTAAAAAACTTTGGAATTTCATACGGGTTTTGTTCAACTTTATGATTCCTGCAATTAAAAATGCTACATGATTCAATAGATATTTTCATAGAATTCAGAACTGCAACAGAAATGCAGTATTTTTCAGAAAAATAATTAAACTCTGAACTATATTTTTGAAATTCATTTTTGCACCAAGAACATATAAGCAAATTGAACAAATAATCTGAATCCTTATTAACAAGTCCATTGCAAGAAATAAATTTCTCTATTTAACTGTGATATAATTTTTGGATCAGGTGGTTGAAATATCAAAGATTTGAATCGAAAGTAAACAAACAAAATCTGAAAATAATTTTAGCAATAATCATATTCTCTGTATTTCTAAGCACTTTGTGCAGAAAAGTGTCATAAAATTCCACATAATTTGAACACTTATTTTATTGTGAGCTAAACAATCGCCTCATGAATGCATTTTTACTTTCTCATATACGAAATATATAAAGTATGAATAAATCTGAATTCTATATTTTGACGAATCTTCACGTTTCCAGAATGCAAAAAACACATTTTGGGAATTATTTCTGCCTGTCTATGAACACGATAGCTGAAAAATGCTTTGAAACTGACGGATGAAATTTGATATCTTTTTTTATTTCAAATATGTCGATTGCTATGAAATTTATCATCCGGTTTTTCTCCAAGTATGTCGATTTTTATCACATTCTTAATGAAATCCTTTCATATGAAGACTATCGGTTATGTTGTCCGAATATAAGAAATTATACTAACTGCAAAACGAAGTGAAGTAAATGTATAAAATTTGGTGCACACTTTAAAAATCTTAAATGTAGATCCGTAGCAAATCTTGAATCAAATCTGTCGAGGGGCTGACAGTTTGTATGTCTGTAATTTAGCAGGTATGCAAACGCGATAGTCCAAAAACTCAGTGACTGAAATTGGTGAAAAATGGTATACAATTTAGTAACTACAAATATAGCTCTGTGTCAAATTTTGGTTTTTTATAGATCAGTAAAAGATGTTCAAAATATACATTCAGTTGTCTGACACTTATGTATTAACCGCATCCCAGAGACGAATCAGCTAAGATTGCATTCTAATTCGCTCTTTCCTATTGTTAACCGTTGCATATGGTTAAAAATGTGCAAGTACATTAACAGATAACATGCAAAGAAATGTGAGAGAGATCATTACCATTGGTTTAAAACGTAAAACTACTATACTGTACTTTTTTGTTTTATGAAATATTATTTTACGCTATTCTAAATCGTAGTTCATGAATGATAGATAAATCTAAAAAATAACAAAGCAGAAAATGCATTTCATTTGCTCTTATTTAGCAGCGAGATATATATCCAGTTGCAATAAAGACTCAGTTTTGTTTTAAATTTATAATGTGAAAATATTTGATTATCCGATATGCAATCAATTACCTTAATTCTTGATTAAAGTTATATTTATGCAAAATTGTACATAAAAATATATTATGATATGAATATGTATTATAAGCAAGCGTACAGGAGGAACAATTCAAACTTTGACTTTATTGAGTTGCCGTCAAATTTGTTTGGGAACAAATATTTCAAAGCAAGGAAGACAGTTTTTATATGTCTGCACTTACACCATGTGTGTTTATGGCAGAGTAAAACATAGAAACTGCGTCATATACAACCGCCACAACCGAGAAAACAATTTCGATCATAACATGATATAGAACAATTGTTTGCTTTTCTTTTACAAGATTCTAGAACTTCAGAAGTGATGACATTCTTCCAATTTACATTTAACGCAAAGTTCCGAACTTCTTTAAAATTATAGAAGAAAAAGAATTTGATGCTTTGTCTCATGGTTTCTCGTGCTGCTTTGAAACAAAAATACTAAAGGAAATTTAAAAATAGAAAGTCTAATATTTTTCGAAGAATTTTCGGATAGATAATCATATTCATAGAATTAGAGAGACAAATTAAATCACCAATGGGGATAAGTTGTTAAGCCACTAGTTTTCGATGTATGGAAAGTTTCTTATTTCAAAAGTTTTTGATGAAAAAATTTGATTTAAATACTTCTAGAAAAATTCCTCAAATATATATAGAATTAAGCTGGATATTTTTTATTTAATAAACATCATTCTTCCCTTCTTTATAATAAATAAAATTTATTTAATTAACTTTTTGAATCATTTGATACAGTAGATACTAACTCTTTAAATATTTTATTCTTTGTGTTAATACAATCGAACACAGCAAGGAAGTTGCTTTATTTTCTCTTTACATCGAATTTTATTTAGCCTTTGAATATTCCATCCTTTGAACATTCCACTCAAATAATTGCATACATTCTCTATTATATTAAAATGATATATATGAAATTTCTCAAAATATTTTATTGATGCAAAACTCTCGTATAAGTTCTCACAAATTGTGACATAAGATCTTGAAAGCGTCATATATCACCTGTGATCCCTGCTTTTATATCAAAATTTCGTATGCTTATGTTTTTTAACATATTTGATTTTTAACATACAAAATTTGATATAACAGAGTAGATATCTTCTTTTAAATGCAAGGAACTAGATACAAAATTATAGAAGATGACTGCAATAGTTGCTGAAGATATTTTCTGGATAATAAAAGGATTCCTCGAACGATCTTCAAGAAAAGTCAATAAATATTTTTTTGCGCCAGATGAAATCCTCTACACAGCCAGCAGACATGCCCCCGAATACAAATTTTGTGAATTTGTGCTTCTAGACTTTTAAATATAGTTAGCAATGCACACAACTAGTTACAAACTCGTGAACCTGTCAATTGAATCACTTGACTGACACAACACGAAAAGTGCTTTCTCTTGTTCAATCTTGTAATTTTAAATATCCATCAGTTCCTGCGATTAGTATAGAATACAAAGTGAAACGTACACTTTTAAATATTTCAAGATATTATAATCCATGAAAATGTTTTTAAGGAATTATGTTTTTTATAATTGGGAGGAAACAATCCTTGACACTACAATCATGATACTTTTAAAATTTTAGAAGTAAATGAATTTGCATTCTGGTTTCTGGGAAAATAATTGAGATTTAAAGAATATATTTTATTATAATTTTCTCAAATATTCTATTGGAGCAAATATAAATAAGTGCTATCTATTTGTAAGTCGATTGCCATAAAAGCTATAGTAGAGCTGTAAATTGAAATGTTTTCAGAAAATTGTTTAGTTTTGCGTTTGATATTTTCATTTCTTAAGTGAAGTGGAACGATAAGTGATGAAATAAACTTTTCGCCGTGAATATAAAAAGATTACAAATTGAAAAATGGTGAAATTTCCATATTTTTCGATGAAGTTATCAAGCATCTTTCGACATAAATAAAGTGATTCTTGGAACATTCAGAAAGTAATTTTTCTACATTGTGATTTTGTAATCAGTTGGCACTTCAAATGCTATGTTCTAAAGCAAATAGAAATATAAGAACTTTTACATTTCCCTACAATTTTTTCAGGAGTCGGAGAAACAAATGAATAAATTGTAGCGTGATTAATTTCACATACCCCTTTCATTGTAGAATCAAAACGGAAAATGGTAGAGAATATAAAATATTATAGTATAGTTATAAAGTGCAAGATTTTTATAAAACATGTAAAATCATTGAATATAAATTTCTTGAAATATCTTAAACATAATATTTCTGAATTTTATCTTTTTTCAAACACAGAACTCTACAAAAAGAAAAGTTAAATGCCTTAGTCTCTTTTTTTAAATAGAAATTAGGAATTATTTTTCAGAAAATTTTCAAACGAATTACTTTTATCCTTATCTCTTTTATTACACTTTAATAATCGGCATCTCTGCATAGGTTTATACAAAAATGAAAATTTAATTTAGTTAAAAATAATATGGTGGATATTTAGTGGTTATTTATTAATTATACATTCATTACGCAATACTTAGATACTGCACTATTCTTAATAATGATCAATGAGAAATACATTAATGTTAAAGGAAGAAAGATAATAAATACATAAGTTTTATTGATTAGTAAACTTGCTTCAAAATAAAGTAATAGCTTCGAATTCCAGTTTTTGTGGAGATTTTCTGCTATATGCGTCCGGTACTTGTTTAAGTTTACTCCTAAGTTCAAACATTCTCTGGCTGGAATGATGTGGATTTAGAGTGTTGAATCTGGTATCGTTCTCCTTATTCGTTTATGCCGATTAACAATTATTGCTTTTGTCGCAAATCCCCTCAAAATTACTTTTGAGTTACTTCAAAACAAAGAGCTGATTTCATTTTATTTAACCAACTAACCTCATAAACTGACACATGTTAAATTTGTGATATTTTACCCCCACAGATTTCGTTTTTCCTTGTCATTGTGTACAAAAATGGTTATCTTCGCAGTTGTCTTTATCGATTTGTTTAATTATTTTTTAATATTACCGTAATGAAACTTAATAACGGAATTGAAAGACCTTAGCCTAGTGATCTGATTCCGCAGAAATTTCAGGCGAAAGATTGATAAAGACCATAGGTTAGAAGAAAAAGAATTAACTGTGGAAGCGAAAGAATGGAATTTCAATTTCGTGACAGAAATGTGAAATAGTTGTATTTGAGTAAAATAACTAGGTTTTTAAAATTATTTAAAATGGCACTTTCCAGTAGATCGCGAATCATGTTGCCATATATTAGTTTGAAAGTGAAAACTGGAAGCTTATGAATTAGCCTTATACTCTGTTCTTGGATTAAAATTATGAAGTGTAACTTTAAACTAATTGAACAAGTATTATAGGCTATTTTCATGAAATCCTACGATGAATGAAGCCTGTATTTTCAAAGAACCATAATTCTGATTGTTTCATGATCCTTATGATAGTGTAAAGATCATTTCAGTTTCTTGGTGGCAGAAAAAAATGATGACATCTTAGATAATATTTAGGAATCGTATTTTAATCTGTTTAAAATCTTTAAATGTCCTTTAACACACGTAGTTCCTTTGAGCTCAGTTGCTTCCTTAAAAACTCCGTCAACCAATACTTTGTCACAAAATTAAAAGAATGTTTTAAACGGAAAAATCGTAAATTATCTGTCATTTAGATTTTTTTCATACAAGGAGCAATTTAATTTATGAATTAATCTCAAAATTCTTCAAGCATTCATCACAGTTTTGCTTAAAGGAAGTTTAATTTTTTGCAAAAAATTTAATTAAAGGGGGTTTTTTAAATAAAAGTTTTTGATTTTTTTTTCTTTTGAAGGAACGTGTTTAATTCTCACTATGAATTAGTTCATAATTTTTCTAAACACTCATTACTTTTTTCCTAATTTACATGAAGGAATTTTTAATAATGGTAAAATATTTCTTTGGAAATTTACAACTAATATTCAATATTAAAAATAAATATCTTCTTTTTTTAAGGCAGCAATTGAATTAGATGATATTAAAAATTTACTAGAGAGAGTTCTGAAAAAAAAAAACACATTTTCTTTGAACTTTTGCTCTAGGGCCTCGTTTACAACACTATGGTGTATCTCAGATCTGAAACCGAAAGACATGAAATCCTTCTGATCTTTAATGGTTAAACTTCTACCATTAGCGAATAAAACAGTATGCCATTCTTTTCTTTCCTGTAGGAAAGATGGCAGTCTTGTTCTCACTTCTAAGCTAATGTCGATACTTCTTTGACTTTAAGATATATGCATTTCTTAATTCCACGGAAGTTATTTCAGTTTTTGTTTGCTACAGTTTTACTTTTAGAACCAAAACAGTGAAATTGCCATATTCGTTGATAGTAAAGAAGGATTTAAAAACAAAACAAATTCAAATATGATCAAAAGTATTAAATTCCATTTATAATATTTTTTTTGTATATTTGCAACGGAATTTTTTTAATAGTTCATACTATTTTTTTTTTAAATTTTAACTTTTGTTTTACTCATATTATAGACATAAAAATATATCATATAAAAAAAGAAAGAACTAAATATACACTCAATTCCATCCAACTTTATTGTAAACCATAAATTTATTACGTAACAAAAAAAGTAGGCGATGGATATAAACTTCAGCAAAAGAAAGGCTATGATTCGACTTACATTGCCTTTTTCCTTTCTATTTTGTTAAATGTTGTATGGTGAGCGCAGTGAAAAGGCATTACAATTATAACAATACGAAGACTAATTTGCGAATTATTAGTCTGAAAATTTGTTTGGTGTAGAGATTAAAAGTGAATCTTGCTGAAGATAGTCATTCCAAGCTCATGAAGTAAGTGGCTGAGGTGGCTTTTTTATCTTTGTCTATTTCGTAACAAGGCAACCATATCAAAGCCACTTGATCCGATGTTCCAATTTAGATTTCACAAATATCTGACTTGCATAGAAATTTCGTCAACGTCTTTATCCGTCTTCAGATATGTGAAGATAGGAATTTCAGTGTATGTCTTAAAATAGCTCACACATATCTTCAATATGGGAAATTAATCTAGCTTAACTTAATATTGTAAAAGTGAATTAAAAATGTCAGGTAATCAAATGTCAACATTCGAAATCAGTGAAAGCAATATCAATTCTTTAAGAAGCTTTCGTACAAATATGGATTCAAAGCAAGGCGTCCCACTGCTTACGTTGACATCTGATATACTTATTTGCAACTTAAATATAAACGATCAGTAACGTTGAGTATATAGAAAAATATCGAATATAAAAAGAAAAGGTAAAACCTCCTGAAACCACTTCAAAATATCGTAGCTAATGTTTATCAACAAACGATATGTTAAAGATAGGAGTTTTAACTAAATAAGTGTTTTCAGTTCTGGAGAAAATATCCCATTTTATGAATAACTTGACTTTAAAAAAATTATATGAACAAACACCAAACTTTGTCGATTTGAGATATGGTTAAGGATATTTTGATTATAAGCTGTCTCTAAGAAACTAAACCATTACAGATAAAGTGCTTCAGTCTATTGAATAAACTAAGCTGCGACATCAGATAACGCATAGAAATGATATATTACTAAGATGTTTTGTCTCGCCATGAAAATATTATTACATATGTGAGTTTGATTGAAAATTGTCTTAGATTCAATGGAAAGAGTCACTATATACACGATACTTCCCCAAGGAAGGGACAAAAAGGGACACATCAAATAAAAGGATGGGAAGTTAAGGCATAAATAAATATATTTTCAACTATTTATTATTATCTTTGATAATACAATAATAACGTACTTGTTAGTTAAATGTATATCAAACTCGGCGTACCTCCTTGAAAAAGCGTTGTTTTTCTTGGCGTTTCAGCAAATCACGTTTTAAAATATACTGGTGTGCAAAACTTAAGCAACAGGTAAATTTTTTGCCATAACTTCACGAGAAATCATCTCAGAGACATGAAATTCAGAAATGAGATACAGCATTTTGTTCTGAAAGAATGACGAAAGCATAGTTGCGCAGAAATGAATACAATGCATACATTATGGAATCAAACAAAAAAAGGCTTTATTGAATTCATAGTATCGTTACACATGATTGTATGTCCAAGAGAAAGAACAGCAAGCAGATGTTCCTTAGTATGGGATATGCCCTCCCCTTACTGCAATGGTTGCTTCGCACCGTCTCCCCAGACTCAGCACCAGATTGTCCAACAGTTCTTGAGGTAAGAGTGCCCATTCCTCAAACCGCATCTGTTTAAGTTGTCGGGTGTTCCCAGGAGGATGTAATCGTGCCGCAAGGCGTCTCCCTAAAGCATCCCACACATGTTCTATCGGATTTAAATCAGGGGAGCAAGCCGGCCAATACATTAGAGTGATATCTTCACTTTCCAGGAGCTCCTCAACAGCATGAGTCCTGTGTGTCCGTGCATTGCCATCCATAAAAAGGAAGTCTGATCCAATGGCACCTCTGAACAGACGCACATAGGGAAGGATGACCTCCTGACAATAGCGATCTGCAGTTACAGAGCCTCTGTCGAAAACGTGGAGTTCAGTCCGCCCGTTCATCATAATGCCTCCCCAAACGACAACTCCAGGGAAGAAACCGTGGGGAATGAAACCGTTACTGGGATGAAACCGTGTCCCGACCTCTCTCCAAATCAACTGGCGTTGGGAATCGCTTGTAACATCACGGAAAGAGACCGTTTCGGTGGTCCTGGAGTTGTCGTCTTGGGAAGCATTATGATGAACGGGCGGAGTGGGCTCCACGTTTTCGATAGAGGTTCTGTAACTGGAGATCGCTATTGTCAGGAGGTGATCCTTCCCCATGTGCGTCTGTTCCGAGGTGCCATTGGATCAGACTTCGTTTTTATGGATGACAATGCACGGACACACAGGACTCATGCTGTTGAGGAGCTCCTGGAAAGTGAAGATATCACTCGAATGGATTGACCGGCGTGCTTCCCTGATTTAAATCCGATAGAACATGTGTGGGATGCTTTGGGGAGACGCCTTGCGGCACTATTACATTCTCCTGGGAACACCCGACAACTTAAACAGATGCTGATTGAGGAATGGGCACTCTTACCTCAAGAACTGTTATGGGGAGACGGTGCGAAGCAACCATTGCAGTAAGGGGAGGGCATATCCCATACTAAGGAACATCTGCTTGCTGTTCTTCCTCTTGGACAGACAATCATGTGTAATGATACTATGAGTTCAATAAAGCCTTTTTTTGTTTGATTCCATACTGTATGCATTGTATTCATTTCTGCGCAACTATGCTTTCGTCATTCTTTCAGAACAAAATGCTGTATCTCATTTCTGAATTTCATGTCTCTCAGATGATTTCTCGTGAAGTTATGGCAAAAAACATACCTGTTGCTTAAGTTTTGCACACCAGTGTATATTTAATTGGGTGAGCAGTGTTTGTCAGACCAGTCATATCAGTCTGGCATTTGTGCTATTGTTTGTAAATCAGTTTGATTGTGTGAAACTGTATAGCCAAATAGATATTGAACTGTAATAAGAGTACTTTTGTACAGATAAAAGGTTTTTTTTTTAACATTTTGTTTTGAGAAAGAACAAAGTGGGCTTTGAATTATTTACTATTTTCTTATTTCACATCAGTAAATTATCCTTCCTTGATTCAAAAACTTGAATTGCTTTTCAGCCAGTGCAATAGTATTTATTTTTTACTCAAATTTCAGTCAGATAGAACATTTTCACACGGGTTCAAATTAATTAAAATTCGTTTTAAAGAGTCTTCAAATCACAAAATGTTGCAAATGTTTTTTCTTTCAGAATTCCTCGAATTAAAATCTTGTATGTCGTCATAAATCAAGATGTGTAAACTAAAAATATATATAATTAATGCATTTGTTAATTTTTAATAAAAAGTTAGATCATTTTATGCTTTCGTATATTAATAATACCATAAATCAAGTTGTCAACTGAAATTAACTAGAAAAAAGGTCGTGAAACTAAGCTTCTACGAATAAAGACTTTCATAACATGTTTGTTGGTAACCATACCTTTTACTTATTCTTGCTTCACAAATTTAATTCCAAAAAAGATTAAGATTGCATATGCTGATAAGTTAATGTTTCTCTTGAGTAATTATTTCAAAATTACGTAAAATAACATAAACTTCTAATTAATCAGAGCTTTTACCAGATTTTTCTTCTTTTCAGTTATAATTAAAAGAACTGTATTTTTTTCATTGCTAGTTTAGAGTCCAGTTTAAGCCTCTGATAGTTTAGAGTAAATTAACGAAGCATTAATAATGTAATTAGAAGAAAATTCGCTTTTATGTTCGTAAATGGAAGACTCGCTCCTTGTTAAATTGTAGAAGCTTCGAGACTTAATGCCTATTTTTAAATTCCAGCTACAAACTATAAAGATTTTGCTGCGAAAAGTAATGTTGTTTTCAACATGTAATGCAAAGAATTACAGAACTTAATTTTTGTTCATTCGCATGAATTCACTTGTAATAGCATCGCTTAAGCGATGATTTTTTTCTTTACCCTAATGACACTAATTGAAAGGATTTAACAGCGGTACTTTGTGTTAACTACTTTTCAGTATAAAAAATTTGCACGATTTTGTTTATCGAAGCATTTATCGTCTTAACGCTTCTAGAAGTGCATAATAAGTCTTCCAGGAATATGATCACAGCTATTAAAGTGATTTTCAGAATCAAGTAAAATATACGTTAATATAAGGTAAATGTTTTAAGAAATTAAAATAATACTTTGTTACTCTTTCTGCATTAATTTAAAATGCAATCATATTATCGCAATATTAGATGCTAAAATGTCATCAATATTAGTTCAATTAGCCAAAGCAAGGAATTATAAATGCACGTAAGGAATTACTCGTTCACTTTATTTTATAATTTTCAACAGTATACAAATTTCTTGTCAGTACAGGTATTCAGGGTAATCTGACCACGTTATATTACGTTACAAATGTCACTCAAAATAAAACCCCATTACAATTATCCCTTATGATCCAACAATCCCATATATGAGATTCATACAATAAAGTACTTAAACATCATTCTCAGATCGATCGCCGCACCTGAGAGTTTGTAGACCATAAAAACTCATTTCCCGTCATAGGCGATAGGACTTGAAACCAGCCATAAGGGACTGGCACTTATTCCAACAAATGCTTACCTCCGTACATAAACAAATTCTTACACCCCCCCCCCTCCCGTCTCGCAAACATAATGCTTTGATGTATTTAAGATCCAACATGTCCAGATATTTTTGACACTGTCGAATGAATCTTCTGTTTAAGTTCAGAAAAGAATGTTTTATTCATTTTGTATGACTATTTTTGCCCATATATTGACACTGTGTTACGATCAACACATGATACAATTAATGTATCTATGTTGTATTTATATCTTCTTATATTTTATATATACATATAGGAATAGTGATAGAAAGGCAACAAGATAATGAATTTGATCCCAAATTTGCTACTCATCAGAATTTCTAGCGATGCAGCTACAAGCAGAATTTTATGTATTTAGATCTCTGCTTTTATATGTTATTATTTTCAATTCCAAAGGTTTTTTTTTGTAGAACGGGTTTAAATGTTCTGTTTTTTGGACAATTAAAATTTTCTTTTTATTCTTTGTACACTAAATAGTAGGATTGAGTTTATACTCGATTTTGATGCATCAGGTACAAGCTGATACTGACACTCGATAGTATCTGATACTTTTACCTAATACTTTTTCATCTGATACAACCAGAAATTGATTCTTTACCAGTCGGAATGAAATCGCATACTAGGTGGGTATAAGTCTCGTACTTGCACATAGACTAGTATCTGATTCTGTGACAAATACGATTCTTAATCCGGATTTAACTTCTTTTGAAGAAGTATTGGCGATGTACCGGTGGCCCTGTTTTTGACAGTGATTGATGGTTGGGCGAGAAGAGAAAAGAAAATGCCTTAGAGTTATCGTTTTATTGTTATCTGAGAAAGCGGGGCCTTTTCAATAATATGTGCCCCATTCCATAGGTAAAGGGCAGTAATAACTGAGGATGAAATGTATGTAATTAAAAAACACCACATGCTCGTAGCGTCGCCGAGGCAGAATGGTGAATTAGGTTATATCAACCAGTATAAACAGGCCTAAAGACCTATAACGAGTGCCTGATACGCTTAATCTGCATAATTTTTATGCACTAAATATTTTTGCACACCTGATACAAAGTATCAGGTTGATGCAGTATTATCCAACTCTACTAGAAAATATAAATAGATATCATACATACTTAGAGTAATTATAGTTTCTGAATGCTCTGAAAACATTAAATACAGCTGTGTATGCAAAATTATCATCCAAAAGGGATACTTCAAGTGGAAATGGTATTACTAAATGAACATCTAATGTTATGGACCACTCCGTCCATCCAAATTTGCATTTTTAAATGAGCATTGAAAACAAGAAGCATCACACTGAACAAGAATTAAAATGTCCTTCTTAATACATACTTCTTTTCACGTTTGCAATCATAGGATGTTTTAGTTCATAATGGATATAATTATACATTATTATGTATATTATATGGAATATGAGAGATTTCAAAATAGTCTTCGTTTTGAATTATATACCCTGAATTTCCATTTCACGAGATGACTAATTACTTTTCTAAATAAATTATCGCAAAAATGTTTATTATATCATGATTTTAAATATTTATTAAATGCTATGTTATCGCTAATTATTATTCTTCATAAATTAACAGATAATTTTATACCATGAATATTTTAGCCAGTTTCTTATTAAAAAGGGAAGAATGTTTGCTCATTCAAGACTGAAAAGTTCGCAGTCATTCAGTTATATAATCAAAACGAATTTATAAAAGATTTCGTACCACAACGGAATCTGAAATCACTCTGAATTTCTACTGGAAGATTTATTCAATCTAATCGAGTGTATAGTAGAAATAAATACTGAAACAAATTACCGTTAACGAAAAATAAACTCTCCTCATCCGGCATGATAGTCCACGAACTTCCAAGCTACTATACTGCATATCATATTTAGGAAAAGAAATAAAATTTCCCTTCTTCATGCATTGCAAAGTAGTCGGCATCTCTTGTGAATACAGAATACTGAATAGTCATAATAAGAACTAAGAAATGGAAAACTGAAGAAATTCGCTTTCCATAATAAGAACCAGTAAATACATATTTGAAAAGGAATCTCTTTCCTCGTCGACGAATTTCAGTGATCTCGTCTAAGACTCAGAATACGACACAAGAGCCTGGGCCCGAGCCTTTCAAGAATACGAAAAAGGGAAGATAGACTCGGAAGAAAGGTTATACGCGACCAGAATGCTGAGACGCTCAGGCACGAGAGTTGTGCAAAGAAGGGAGAACCTGCAGTTAATAGAAATGTCTCCTGATATATCAGAAATCCTTGAAGCAACTGGAAAAGACGAGAGACAGATAGGTAATCGCATTTCATTACTTCATTAGACCCGTCGCCGTGACCTGAACATAAATGATGGAATTGGTCGAAGTTTTCAGGAAATTTTTTTTCCTCTGTTTTATGTTCGCGGGAAACTGAATCAATATTTTTGCTATCTGTATTTTCCGCGCGTTTCTTTTGGGTAACACAAATAATAAAATGAAATGAAATAAATGAAGAGAAGGAGAGAGAAAGGTAAGTTTGAATGTGAAAAGAATTTGAAGCTGGAATTTTTATGAAAAGCACAGCCAACCCTATTATAGCACAAAATTGTTTTAAAAAAATTACCAACTTTCAAACAGCATTTTTCTTTTATTTCTTAAGAAAAACCCATCACAAACTGTAGATGTCTTTTATGGCTCTCTATGCTCTTATGGTAAACTCAAATTTGAGTTCCAGATCGACTCTACAGAAGATTCATTTCCTACATATGAGGATGGTATAGGTTAAATGCCTTGGCATATTTCAGGCATCTTGGCTTTGGTTTGGTGTAAATACCTGGTAGCATGGAACGTACTGAAACATAACTCTCATTATTTCACTAAGACTAAATTTTGCGAAGTATGCTCGAAGTTATTGTATACTGATTAAAAATGTCCCATGATATCAGTAGTGTAGTAATAAGACGTTAATCATTTCTTCAAATCTAGCCTGCGAATTAATGGTGGCTCGGTCAAATAGAGGTTAAGGAATTAAAACAATATTTTTGTGGAGAAACCTGCCCCGAAAGTTGTGCTTTAAATATCTTAAGAATTTTGGTTAGGGAATCTCGATACTGCTTAAATGATTTTATACAATTTCATTTAATTCCATATATTTCATGTGTGAAATTTTAGTTTTTTAATAGATATTTTACTCACATTCTGACAATTTAATAGAATTTTTTACGGTTTTGTTTCCTCTGTGAAAATATATATCTTTAGTATTTTAGGAACTTAATTATAGGTGTATTGACTTAATATTTAAACAATGATTGATAATTGTGATGCCACTTGATAGTCAGCTTGAAAAAGCTATAATAATAACAAATTATAAACTATTACCGAAAAGTAGAGGATCAGTAAAATTTTTATTTTAAAAAAATCTGTTTTTTAGGGCTTTAATAAAAGCGATTTTTTTAATTGAATGTTCTATGTTTCTAGTTTCATCGGAAACACGTATCCCGAATAGTCATCCGCATTTTTTTAAAAGCTGGATTTGTCGGAATTTTGACTAGTTTTAATTTGCAATTTTAAAAGAAAAGTAAGTACAAATTAAATGTAATGATATTAAATATAATGGTGTAATTTATTCTCTAGTCCTCTTACTGCATGTGGTAATGGGATGATCAGAGAAATTCGTATCGCTATTGCCAATGAAGAGTTATTGTTTTTTCATTCTGAGAGGCTCGTTTAAAGAGGCAGTAAGATGACTCTTTTTTAAACAAAGTACATCGTAGCAATTTAAAGAGTGTGAATTTTTTAAAACGAAACAATCTTACGATTGATTGATTTTGATTTAAGATGTAAGAAATACAAATAAAACTCGCAGAAATCTCATTTCAATGAAGAACTACATTTGACTGTTCCTATTATCAAAAGATGCTCTACAATATACTATTACGATAATAGATGTATCACTAGATACTCTACAATATCTTCACGATATTGTGTGGCATTCACAATATTAAATAACAACATAGAGATGTCGTACAATATCTTATGTTAACAGTGTTAGCTAAATCACGAAATAGCGTGATGCTGTTAATTTTTACAAATCTCTCAAAAGACTGTCAATAATATGGTATGGAAATGTGTTTTCGCTTTTCACTTTACATGCTGAGCTCATTTTGTGGCTAGTTCGGCAGGCGTAGCAACTATGTTCAGGAATTTTACGCCTGAACTTGTCAATAGGATTCAAGGCCGATGTTGATTCCTGAGAAGCTAAGGGTAGACAAAACCCTTATCAAATAACTACATGACATGCTATAGAATATTAAGTTCCTATCTGTGATATATCTCTTATATGCGCTCGAAAATTAAATTATTGGTGCCTACTTACAGTTATGAAGGGAAGGCGGGTAAGTCAGGCAGAGACAGTCAAATTTAAAAGCGCTAATCATTGGTAGTAGGATGTAATATCGGGGATGTTGTAATATTTAATTCTTCACTGTATTGTGCACATTTGAATCACTTGCCTTTTTCAACTTCTTGTAAATAGATACGTATTTTAACAAAGCGATTTTGCCGACGTTCTGGCCTAAGGGTAGCTTGTTCTTCCCCGTGATCTCGGCGTCCTGATTCCGGCGTGGTTGTTCTTTACCCTGTGTCCTATCTGTGAGGTGTGTGAAAGAGCCCCCTTGTGAAAAGGGGTTGTGCAAGCGAGTGTGTGAGTGTTATCTTCATATGAGCTAGAAGTCAAACTTCTGTCCTCGGGTACTCAAGGGGCCTTTACCCCCAGAAGCTACTGCATAAACTCGGCTTAAATCGCTGACTTCAACAACAGGCGTGTCCCTGACAAGTGCCATAAATAATAACAGCTACAACAAATAAATTTCAATAAAAATAATTCAGTTAGAATTTAACTTCTTAATTGGTTGTTTCTTTTATGCATTTTAAATTATTCTCAAAGTTGTGACTGAAAAATAAAATAACAATATGGCGCATGATAAAAAGCAAATATAGAAATTAAAATTATGAAATACATTTTATTAATATTATTTATCATTAATAAAAATGAAATTCTTGTTCTTATTCTTCAAACATCTTGTTTTGTTTCCTGATAAAAAACCAAAGTCTTTCACTTTTTATAACAGTTGAAATACGTTTTATCTTCTGCAGTAATATACACCCCATCCAGCAGTAATATACACCCCATCCAGCAGTAATATACACCCCATCCAGCAGTAATATACACCCCATCCAGATTCGTATAATGAGCATCAAAAGAAACAGGGTATCCATAAAATAACTTTTTTATGTTTGTAAGCATTTACAACTAAAAGGAATCAATGGGATCAAATTTTATATGTAAGTTATAAAAAGCATAAGGATATAAATTCCTCAAATACATATATGTGGAAACAAAAAATCAGCAAATGCAGAAAGACTTTTGAGCTATTGGAACGAAAACGGATCAGCAATTAGAATAAACACACGGAAAATGAATTATGAAATATTTCATTCATTTTCAAGTAATTAAAAGAATAGACGTATAGAAATGAATAATGCATCGTCGGCTTTCGGTACTTTTTTTTAACTAAAATTTTCACTAAGCCATCCATATCATCTGTGTATGAAATCTGTATATGAAAATTGCTTTCATTATGTTCATTATTTTTAGCTGCAGTCGTCCAAGAAAGGAAAGTTATTTATGGCTTCCCTGCACTTTATTGCTTTGTAATTTTTAAGATTATAGTTTAAGGCTTTATGTAATAATAGAATTGACAAAATGAAAAAATTTTTCTTCTATTACCTCCATCTGAAGGTAAACAATGATATTTTAAATAATGGAACACACTTTGAAAGATTGTGTTCCTTGGACTTAACAGTTATGAAAGTTTACTTGAAGTTTTACACGAAATCGAGGCATTTTAAAATATGAATCACAATGCCAAATAGGACCATAAAAAAAACTGAAAATCGCAGGAAGTTTAGAAAGACCTTTCTTTCAGATTTATCAATATTTACAATTGAAAATTCTCAAAAAATCATTTGGATTGCAAGAAATTTTATTCAAATTTAACTACGATAAAAACCCATTTTCAATTTACTTTTTATTTATAATTGAATTTTCTTGTTCACTTTTAAATTTTAGTGAGGCAAAAACTTTTCCGGATTATAAAAACGCTGAATGTTCCATTTTTAGAATCATTGGTACAACCGGGCTTTACTGTACTTCTCCAGCTTCAAAATTTGATAAAGAAAGATAAAAGTATTTTATGTAACTGCGCATGCACACAGGTAAAATTTAATACTGAAAAACTCAATTCCTTCGTAAGTAACTAAGTATATCTTCAGTTACTTTCTGAGAAGAAAAATATATCTTTACTTAGTGAAAGTATTAGATGTTGAGCTTATTTTTCTCCTTTAGTTTTTCTTTGCTACTTTCTAGAAGATCAATAGTTTAACATAACATTATATTACATCATTAATGGATTCAAATATTAAATACGTAATGAAATTAATTAGTAATTAATTTTAACAGAAAAGATGGGAGTCTCCAATGCCGCAGTATTTAAGCACGAGCCACTCCTGGGTTCAACTTACGAAAGATTGGCTTGTTTAAAAAAACATGATGTCATGGAAATGATTATTCTTCCTAAAACAAGTCCCATTGCAAATAAGCAAAATTTTCGTCTTTATAGATATATTTCAATCTAGTGGGAATAATAACCTTATTTCAAGGAGAAAAATTAATTTTATATATGCATTTTTACATAAATCAGTATTTCTGCTGCCGGAATTTCAATAATTTACATCGGAGTGGAAAAATAATAAAATTGGATGAGATAAATGAAGTCTGAATATGAAAAGAGTTTAAAGCGTAACGTTAGAATTTTTATAAATAGCATCACTAACCATATCATATTAAAAACAGAAAGAAAAAAAATGACTTACTTTAGAACAGCCGTGAGCATTACGCTTATAAATCTTAAGAATAGCCTAACGCGAATTGAAGATACCCCTTCCTTAAAAAAAACTTTCGATATGGGGCTTTTTCTCCTTCTTCCTCTTTGAATAAACCTTATCTAGTTTCTTTTACAAAAGAAACGTTTGAACGTGTTTTTCAGAAGACATTTGCACACACCGTTGCGATCAAGGCGGAAAAAAAAATATTTTTACGACAATCAATTTTTACTTGGGTTTTTCTTTTTAAACCCAGACTTGGCGATTTTTGCCCGGTTCTGGGAAATTACTTTTGCTTTCGCAGTATTGAAACATTTGCGTATCTATTGCGTCATTACAATCGCTGTCACTCAAGGGAATGGCGTTTTGAATCAAGATACAAATTCAGCTATTTCTTGAAGCATTTTCGTTATTTTTCTTATAGTGTCTGCTTGTGTGCTTTGGGTTCATTGAATTGAAATAAATACAGTTAAATTCTTTGAACTGCGCAATCTAAGAAATGAAAAAAAGAAAAGTGACATTGCCTATTCGAATCGCAAAAACAAACTAAAAATATGTATTCATTTCAAATATTTAAATTGTATTTTATACAAAGTAATAAAAAAATAATATTTCAATAAATCTTTACTTGCAACGTACAGAGCGCAATTTAGTCCAGCTGCACCAATGCTCAGCTTTGAAGCGACATATGGGTTATTTTGAGACAGATTTCTTTATAGAGAACAGCGGTCAAATGACAAGGACTACACATGTTCCGGCAACTACCTCTAAACTTCCACTCCACACAAGATTGATTGACTAAGGATACAACTATATTTAATCCAAAATTACATTTTATTCAAAATGATAATTAAAAAATGTAATTTCGATAAATCCTTAATTGCAGCTTAGTAATATAATGAGCTCAGTTATATAAATGTCTCATTTTGATGCGACTTAGGTGAGTTTTGACATAGTTCGGAACAATAAACTGTTTTTAGATAACGAGGACTATACATGAGGCATCAATTGCCTCTAAAATTCCATTCCACACCATTTGACATCTTAAGGATTAAAAGTTCTTATTATTTAAAATTACATTTATCTCAAAATGATAATAAAGAAATACCTATTCAAGAAATACTTAATTACAATGTAGGTCACACAGTTAGGCTCAGTTGTATCAACATCAGGTTATGAATCGATGCATGGAATATTGTGCGAGATATATCATTTTATTGACTATCGCCAGATAATGTAGACTATATATGAACCGGTAAATGCCTCCAAACTTCTGCTTCTCACCAGATGGGCGATGTTAGGCTCTATAAGTACTTAGCATGCAACAGTCCTGCACACTCGCCTTTAGAACCGAATCTGGAATCCGATACCGTGTACGGGTAACAAAATAACTTCAAATTATCATCAAAATATTTACAAAAAATAAATACAACTTTTCCGGTTTTTAAATTTTTTTGTATCATCTGATTAATAATTTAAGAAAAGGAAAAAGTAAGTATGAATTAGTAATCTCACTTGTACTTACTGACATAAAAATTTCTTATATAGTAATTCCAAAGTCCAAGCTTGTTGATGATCGATGTATAAATTTAACTGAAATAACATCAAAACAAATTGCTACAATCATTGGATCCATAGGTTACCAAAGGTAAGGCGTATACCAAACATGGCGACTCAGTAAATAAACCACACTTTCAGTGAGATTTAGTTTTATTAGAAAAAACCATTCTTAATTTGTTAAATGTAAGATTCGCAGTTTCATAAAATTTAAAGTACTCATAAAATAGTTTTTAGAGTCATCTGCCTCAGAAAGTAGTGAAAGGAATGAAAATAAATTTCATATGCAGATTTGGAATGATAGCGGGAAATTCCACAAAAAATAGATCCGAAGATTGCCGATGATTATACAAAATGCAGTGCGTTCAACGCACTTGAAATGTGCATGTGCACAATCCTAATGGTGATTAGTAAGATATTATTTTCTGTGAGTCTCATACTGTATGTCAATCATTTCAGTAAGTGCATTTTTTATCACTCGGATATTAATTACATAATCCATTTTCCGTGCGATCTTGCCACTTACTGATCCGTTTTTGTACTGACATTGTCAAAATTTCCGATTTTGACATATGTTACTAAGTTATTTTACAGACTTCCTTTTTTCATGCTTCTTTATATTTGTATATGAAATTCAATATTCCTTCCATTCATTAGTCTGAGTTATAAATGTCTCCAAGTAGGGAATATTAATGACATGTTTATTTATTATCGAAATAGGAATAAAATTCGTAATAAAAAAACAAAGGTAAATATAAAATAACAATACAACATAACAAAATCATTAGGCTTGTATTAACAATTTCACTAATATAAAAAACGTGTTAACAATAAAATAGAAAAGATGTAGCTGATAATAATGGCACACAAAATTTGTTTAAGCAACCAATATTGACTAATATTTTATCATAGTAATACTTCAAAGCAATATATTACAAATTTCACTGCAAAAGACGAACAATAAAGTAATAGAAGGAAGTAAAAAATGTTTGAAGTTCACCTATCAAGAATTAATATACTTATAATAAGTTTACCACACAATTCGCTACCACTTCCAGCGTGATTGCATTCTCCTCTTCCTCAAAATTTTGCGTATTAGAATGTTCAAGTACCTGACATTCTTACGATGTTAGCCATTACCTTCAAAGTTTTTGTTATTAAATATAGTATCTACATTTTTCTGCACTGAGATAGAATTGCATTTTAAATTCAATTTTTATTCAATAAAAACGAATATCTGAACTTATATATTTCAGCAACACGAGGGAAACATTTTGAGTTTTTCTTTAATTACCATTACGAATGCCTTTTGCATATATTAACTGCTTATTTTTAAAAGAATGTTTTTTTATGGAAATTGAATCTTGTTATTCCAAAAGACAAACAAATATTGTAGTTTTGAGATATTGATTTTCATGAACGGAAAATAGATTTCAAGACCAGTTGAATGCATTCCTTAGTAGTACTTCTTTAAGAAAAATTCTTTTTGATTCAACCGTCGAATAGTAACTAGAAAAGGATTTGGCAATGCAATTTGAATTATATAGTCATTTAATAAAATAATGTCCAAATTGTTGTAGAAAATTATCTTATAAGATGGAATTCTTTATATGGGTACTTTTGTTATTTTTCAAATACATTTCAATAGCAAACTAACTGTAGTCCATGGTTAGACAAATTAACTGACAAACTGGGAGGAAAATGCAAAATTACTGTACATGTACATGATTATACTAATTAGTTATACACCAACATGAACCGTTCAACTCAGGATGAAATTTTAGAAATCATTTTATCTCGTTATTTCCCCGTGCGTTATAAATGTTTACTTTTTCCGTATCTTTCTTAGCATTTATTATCATTTTATTGTTTAATTGATGAAAGGAACATCAAGTACTGAACTGATCCATACAAGGTGTACTCACCTTCTTTCCTCATTTTAAAAAATCAGAGTACTCCAAGTTTTCCCTTTATAAAATTGCATTTTTTTTATCAAATTGTTAATAAAAATAACTTATGTATTTAAGCCCAGAATCATCTTATAAAATGGCATTAAAACAAGATTCTAGGATTTCTGGTAAATAATTCACATACTTCTGGAGAATAATTCATACATAATGGTATATAGGACCCACTTATACACCACTGGTATATCTGCAACAGTTATAAACTTAACTAAAACAATAAATGCATAATTAATTCATAAAATGACAAAATAAATTAATGAACCAAATAATGTTACTTTATACCCCAAATTTTGACAGTACAAAGATGTTTTTCTCCTCTTTTTTTGGTACAAAGTTATCCCTTATCAGAAATAAGATTAATTACAAATTAACAAACAATTACAATTGGTATACTCAAAGAAACATAATAAAAACGAATTTTGTTATCTTTCATGTTGAAAAGAACTAATCTTCAGAATTGCTGTACTTTCTGCACCATAAATACATTTTTCTATACTAAAACTTTCACTAGAAAGTTGTCTTAATATTCCCTTACTTCTGTACATATTTAAGCTATGAAATAGCTTATCAGTGGTGTTGACAAACGAGAAAAATTCATCTTCAAATCCCTAATCATAAAAAGGATATTTTGTTTAAATTTTCAGCATAAATTACATAGTTGACGAATTTATTCCCTCTGATGCAACTGAACAAAGATTATGGCATTTATATAATAAATTGAGTTCTCAAAATTATTTATTTTTCAATCACTTGAGTATCTTTTTCCCTTTAAATTCAGAGTTAAAGGGCTTTGGATTTCCTATATTTTTCAGATTCTAATTTATGTAACTTTAATTGTCCAGTATAAAACTAGGCTAACCCGTGAAACTCATGCGATTAAAACAAGTGCTTACTTATTTATATTTCTGCAAAATACCATTCTCGTAGGTATATAAGCTCCGAATACTTTCATACCTTTCTTTTTATTGTTCCTTGCCTTGCTTTGATGAATGTATCTTTCTAATACATGCCATGATTTGATAATTAACTTTAAAAGATGCTAAACAAATGAACTTTGTGCATAGTCATGAAAAAGAAGAATAAAGTTATGATTCAAAGATTCCTCTCGGGCTGAAAAATTATACAACGCACATAATGGCAAAATGTTTCGAAATTTTAAATTTATACTGATATCCAGTTTCAAAAGAATAAAATTTTTTCCTTCTTTACATAACTTAATAAATGTTCGAATATTTTCCCATAATGAATAAAGTCCAAATTTTAGAAGCAAAGTTTCAAATTTTGTTTTAAATACAAAATTCCTTTTCTGAATTAATTAATTTTAAATTTTTCTAAATTTTCATGCTATCTGAAACTTAATATCTTCTCGAAGAATAAGCACTTTCCAAACAATTCTTCTCCGAAAGAATAAAAAAAATCTTTCATAAATAGTGTCCGAGTCCCTAAAGGTTTGTTATAAATTGAACCTAGGTATTGAATGACGCTTTCTATAATCAAATTTGTGAAAAAAGAGAACTTAAAGGAGTTTTTTCAGAAAGTTTTCTTCTCAGAAGCCATTCAGTTCAAAAAGAATAAAATTTTTCTTTCTTTATCATCTAGAAATGTCAAAATCCAGACTAGACATCTTTTTATTATGGAACATGAGAATTCAGTTTATTTCTTTCTAAAGAGACGATCCAAAATAGACTCCTAACCCATACAATATTCTTCTTTTCAATTGCGAGTATCATTCTTGAAAGTGTTATTTTCATCTTTTAAAAAGGTATTTTGTATTTTGAGTATTTAAACTTTTTTCTTTTGAGTGTGATGTGAGCGATTTAATGAAAAATGCTTGCTGCATCTTGTTTTAAATTTTAATTATGTCATCAGTATTTTTTAGATAAATATTGAGAATTAAAAAAAAAAAAGATTCGCCTTTCTAAAATTTTATCTTTTCCCCTTTTGTATACTCTCTGTATTTTATCACAATGGAAAAATACAGTTATAAAAGAATTGTTTACTTTATTATATTCCATGCTTTGTGGATATATGAATCAAGAGTATCTCAAATTCTTTGAAAAATATTTAAAACTTATAGTGTTATAGGACTGACTACCTAAAGGAATTTCTACTAATTCTGAAAGTTCTATAAAAATTATATTCAAAATCTTTTTATTATTAGATATTTTACTACAATTATAAAAGAGTTGGAATTTGTTTAAAAACCAAAATAAATTTTAAGCTGAAATGAAGTTTTTGAACTTTTTTTTGATGATGAGGATGATGATGTCGTGTCCGCTTTACCAAGAAAAGAAGGGTGCAATAGTTTCTTAATGTAAAGAACCCTGATCATCCGAGAACAGAAGCCTGACTTCTAACTCATATGGAGATGACACTCACATACTCGCTTGCACAACCCCTTTACACAGGGGGGGGGGGGGCTCTTTCACACACCTCACAGATAGAACACAGGATGAAGAACAACCAAGTTCGAAGCAGGACTCAAAACCCCGGACGCCCAGATCACGAGGAAGACGCACTACCCCTAGGCCAGGACGCCGGCTTGAATTTTTTTTTTAATGAATACTTTAAAATTATGTTTTTCTAAAGTTCATTTAAAGACTGATAAATGACGATTGGTTTAGAAAGAATTTGCTTGACAAAGACCTTTGTTTAATAAAGACGCACAATCGCTCGAAAATGAAGTACTTTCTCGCATAGGAAGTGCACAAAAGGAGAAACTATGGCAATCGTCAAAAAATTCAACTTTGAAATTTTATAGAGTATCAACTTTTAAGACCTACCAATGTTCGAAAACATATGTTTGAAATTATATATACCTGTTTATGTGCATGTGAGCATGATGAGTCAAAAATCCATTGAGTAAAAGAGATGAAATTTATGTGATCCTAACATCAAATTTGTAGGTTACCTAATTTTTGTTGAAATACGCCTCATAGCTATCTGTCGCTTGTATGTTAACATGAGAGGTCAAAAAAGCAAACATATAGACGGATAAAATATAATGCATAGTTTTATCATCTAAAATGTGCATGTATATTAAATTTTGGAACAAATCCATAAAGTAGTTGTGCATCTGACCATCTGTATGTTCATACGTACGCTTTCACTCAAAATCGAGACGGTTTAGATAAATGAGATTTGATACGACGTTTTTTGACTACATTTTCGAATCTATATTAAACTTCGAATCAATCAGCCGAAAGTAAAAATTAGAAATTCATATCAGTTTTGAGAGAAAAATAGAAATTTCGATACATTAAGTTACATACTACATGCAGAATCTGAGTAAATATAGAATTTTTGCCTGCGGGTTTTAAGGGGACTTTCAAAGGTTTGCCGCTAAATACATTCAAGGAATTCAGAATTCTATAAGCAAGAGTACTTCTTTTCATATCTTTGAATTATAATTTGTATAATATGCCCTTTTTTTTATCGTGAGCATGTTAAAACAAGGGGAACTTTTTATGTGTCTCTAGAGAAATAAAGATTCTCAACTTAATCATCAAAAGGAGGCTAATAAAATTTTAGTATTCAGATTAATTAAATAAAATTATATCTGTACTTCCATGGAATTAAAACCTGCATTCTACAAATCCTTTTAATCTAGTTACATGAATTGAGCAATATTTTGTTTGTATTTTATCTAAAATCAAGAGTAGTGCGTCATTAGGTGATATATATAATATTTACAACATTTTTCTGTAGAAAAGGAAATTGTCATATAAATACCAAGAATGTATTTCTTAAAAGAATTATTCATAAATACGCTTGTTGGAAATAATCCTATTAGGCTTTTTAATATCGATAATTTTCTTAATAGGTTTTCAATATTAGTAATACGATTTATAGACTTTTTGCATGCCTAATGTAAATACTTTCATTTAATTACCTTGGTTACTAAGGGTAATGTTTTACGCACAATTAAATTGCAATTTTTCTGAACCAGGGTGCAGTAATTCGATATCTTAGAAAAAAAGATAATAAAAGAAAGGCCTAGTTTATCTAGTTTTGAGACAAATACAATTATTTATTGACTGGGAAAGTTTTATTATGTTCAAGGTACCTGCGACCTCTACCTGATAACATTAATTTTTATATTACTCATTCCGTTCTTAACTGCTGTCCCTTCGGGCCATATCAAATGTGCAAATATTTTTTTTTCAAAAATAATACAGAAAAATGGAAAAATTATACAAGTTATAGATCGTGTGTTTTTATATGCTTTTATTTAACTTTACTTTCTTAAAACTTATTAAAATTGAATTTTGTAATCGATCCGTCATTCACTTCCTTGTGTATTAGAGCTCTTTTCCGACAAGGTCACCTTAAATATGGATAAAAGCTGCCATAAAAGCAAGCAGGTTCTCGTTTCCCTGGAAGGTACAAAATTGCGTGGTATCGAGTTACTTTCACTTCAATGACAGAAAGCACAACTTAAGTTAAGAGTGTATGGAGATACCGCACTTTAATGGTAGATATTTTGTGTTCACTACAGTGTGTGTATTAAATATTTAGTGATCCATTTCAGATTGCCCATTCCCATTTAGTAAATCCAAGGAAGTTCACTTGTGATATATTAGAGTCGGTATTATAAAATTCGGCGTTCTCGGGGACAATACAATAGTTAAATATTTTCATAACTTAATTCTCATTAATGGATAAATTTTATTGTGAATTATATATGAGTAACTACATCCACAATGCCATATGTAAATTTCATGAGATCCTAATTAAATTTAATATATAGTGTCCTTTATAAACCCATTTAAGCAACACAGTTAGTTAGTTATATTACAAGCTTACTCGAGCAATTTGTTTTTGGGGGGAAGACAAGAAAGGAGGGTTTTATTTCTTATGTGGTTTATATGTAAATCCTGCATTTCCATCTTGCAGCCAGTTTAAGAAAAACGTTGATATGAAGATTTCACAATATTTATAATAATAAATTAAGAAACAAATTGAAAATAAAAATGTCTAAAATAACAAAAATGTAATTTCATAAAAGCATTTTTTATTAATAGGCTATAAAGAAGAAAATGATATTTTACCAATGATCTGGAACTCAAAATGATATATGCGTGATACGAGGAATACCGTATATCAGGATATACGGTATTTCTCGTATTATACGGTTTACCGCCCACAAAAAATATCATAAATAGAAGTTCAGAAGCTTCACCAAATATATTATAATTGTGATTAAAATTCCAATTTACTAAGAATATATTTGTCAGAGCCTTGCAAATTAGTGTTTTTGTTTTAAAATCTCAAATTTTCGTAAATTATTTTCTGCTTTTTGGAACAGAAATAACAGCATAAATTTAACATTTTATTTACTTTAATTTAACGTAACTTCCTAAAGGAAGTCTGATATCCTTAATTGGATGCAATTAAAATAGTAATTACTCTGTTTCTAATTCTCAAACATGTACTGGAGTCTCACCTGAAAAAGGAATTCACACTTCTCCTTATCAATTTAATATTCTATATAATTTAATCAGCTTATGTTAAATACTTGTATGCATTAAAAATAACCTGAGCTTTAATGCTTACATTCAGTTACAAAATTATAAAGACACCTTTTGGGATGTCCCACGAACGCCGTAGGCAACTGACATGTATTAACTTCTACTAAAGTATTTTGTTTAAATATTTTATTAAGTAGCTGGAAGTATTTACTCTAAACATTTTCGGCAGTCAAATTACGATAGCAATGGTGAGTGTCTCACCTTTCCGAATTGTATTAATCCAATTTTACTCCAAAGAATTGTATTTATTTAACCATGACTCTCTTTCAATGAAAGAATGTTGAATTTTTTAAATATATTTTAACTCACAGTGAGTAAGAATTGTTTATTATTTCATTAATTTTTTAAATATATTCTAACTCACAGTGAGTAAGAATTGTTTATTATTTCATCAATATATAAAGTATCGGATAACTGATAACATAAAGGCAAAGATTCCTTCATTATATATACACGTATATATATGTAACATAATAAAAGAAGATGAAAAACAAATAAAAATATCGAAGTAAAAAGCATTGTCAATCATATATTATATATGAGCACATTACGATTATTATAACATCATATTTTATATTCTTATGTTTTATAAGAAATTAAAATTATTAAAATAGAGTAAACACTTTAAGATTGTAAGGTAAACAGAAAAAAAAAAGGTTAAGCTTGAAAATAAAGTAATAATATGCTTTTTTATTAAAGTGTTCATGTCTTTATTATCAAAAATGAAAAAAAGGATAAAACAAAGGCATTTTTATTAGGTTTCCAAAGTTTTAGAACATAATTATTTTTTTATCAAGCATTTGTATATCATTGCACAATGATAAAAGAGTGCGATGTTCATAGAAATATTCTTAGCAAAGTGGATTTTTTTTTTTTACTTTAATACTATTTTTTAATTTTTAATGAATATTAAGGAACTGCTTTGTTGTTTTAGTCATTAAGTTTTAATTTACTTATAATAAGTTTACAGCAGCTCACACTTTTATTATTTTTAATGACTATATATTTTTGTTAAAAAATATTATTTTCTGCATTTTAATACATTAACAAAAGCGTGATTCTGGATTTTTTTACATATTTAAATTGGAAGAGCTGAAAGAATTTAAAACAATATTATGTAATTGTATCAATTATTAAATAAGCAGGAACAATTCAAAGTTGGTATTTGGCTGAAGATGATGAGGTAGAGATCCGCAATATAGTAAAACTTAAAATGCCAGAAAACAAAGGTACTGTCATTCAAAATCAAGCTTTTCTGCCGACTCTGCAAACTGTTGAAGTATTTTTAAATTGAATCATTTTTACTTTATAGAATCCATTTCCAGAATAATAAAATTTAATAAAAGCCACCTTGACAATCCCCGTAAATCACAAGTGAAGACGGATTTTATGTATAGGAGTATGCCGCATATAAGATATACGCATTGCCTTCCCATACTAACCCTCATCATTCGCAGTAGACGCAAAGGAAGACATCCATAACTTAAGAAATAACATGTTTCAGTTCTCACATTTCAAATAAAACTGACTTAGTATATAAGAAACGGGTATATTCAGAAAGGGTGAGAGTGTTTTTTCAACATTACAAATAGTTTTTGATACAAGCTGCAAAGGAATTTATATTTTCGACAAAGTTAGTTATTTTTCTCAAAGAAATCCATACTTGCTCTCTGTCTTTACATTCTTATCCTTAGGAATAAGTTAGGTCAACGGCTTTTCTGAAGCGGTGCAGATAGGATTTTGGGCATATCTCACTTGAAGTCGATAAATCTGAAAACGATAAGGTCGATGATCTTTAGAAAAGACTCATCGATCATGGCATGATATCTACTAGCTATTTTCATAGTTGTCAGCTTCCGTAACATCGTAGACGATGTTAATGCTTTGCATTTCGTCCAGACTATACAATGCCAAAGATCAATTTAATTTCAGGAGTGATGTATAGGGCACAATGTTGAAGGAAAAGAGCAGGATGCGTGTTTACCGTATTTTCGATCTACAATAAGCTGCAAGAGAGATCAATTTTATTAAAAGATGGTTTATCGGAAGTTGCAAAGTAACACCTGCTTTGACACTTGCTTTTCAGATTCATCTACAATGTCCTCAGAATATTAAACCTTTGGTTAAGTGTGGCTATAATATGATTCACTCAGTGGTCGATTTAAAAGTGGGCAGGAGAGGCAGTTGCCTAGGACTTCTAGGATAAAGATTTGGTAAATTTAAAAAAAAGAAATGCTACCAGCCTTTCTTCCAATAAAATAAATCAGTAAAACATACAAATTCTATGAATTATAAAATATTAGAGTTAACTTGTGTTAACATTGAATAATTAAAATCCTTATTTAATACAAAAAATGTAATTCCTTATATAATTAAAGAATTTATTTGAATATCATTTTTTAATTAATTATTTATACTCCGCGTAAAAGGTCTTATAAAATAATATTTTATTTAATTTTATAAGAATTTTTATACATTAGTCCTTTTTTATGATAAACTTAAAAAAATAATAAAGACATATATTTTCCCCAATTTACTAAATTACAAAAGCAAACCAACAAATTGTTAGCATGTTGATTAAGTTAAAAATACAATGAAATAGGAAATTAACTGGAATAGTTAATAAAAGAGAGTCTCATAAAGTGCTTTGCATAGGGCAAAAACATATCTAAAATTCTCAGTTGACTCTTGTTTGAGCCAATGATCTCTACGTTCACAGGCTCTTTTTATCTACAATGACTTAATCATTATACCTGAAAATCTTCAGTTTTATAATTAATTATCTAAAATATATGAATATTTTAGATAAATTTATAAATTTATCTAAATAGATAATTAGATAAATAATAGATAAATAGATAATTAGATAATAGATAAATTTATCTAAATAAATTATATAAATTATTTTTCCCATAATGTTGAAAAATTTTCTCCCCCATTTCTTCCAAATATTTTCACCGTAAATTTTTTTCATTTTTAGAACTCATTGTGAAACTAGAAGATGAATTCTGGTATTAATTGCACAGGTTTTTGATAATCATTTACAATTTCTGAAAGATATTCTCTAATCATGCTAAATCTCTTTCGTAGTTAACAATTACCATTGTATACTACTTAAAATATATAAATAAAAATAAAAACATAATAGAAGCAAAGATTATAGACGCATGAACAGTGATCTGACATATCGGAATTTTGGTTTCCAGCCTTTAACAAAGCCTTCATTGGATTCCGTTCATATAGATGATTGGCTGAAAATAAGGCTGTAATGACCCAATGTGCTAAAACGCCCTGCCTGCGTGTTTTTTTAACCAAATATATATGTTTTCATTAAGAATTTCAGATTTCCCAGATATTTCAAACTGTTGTTATAAGATGGAGAAAAATTGTTATAAGCTAAAAGTGTTTGAATCTTCAATCTCAATTATATTAATAACTCTGATTTCAAAAATTTTATTTGAATTCCGGCAAGCTATCAAACTTCAATTTCAGACATTTTTTATTAATTCATTTCTTCATTTTGAGTAATATTAAATATTTTAATGGTATTAATTATTTATAAAGATATTACGCCTGTACAGAGATTCTAATAATCAGTATAATTAAAAATCGCATAAAGCTTCGCCTTAAAAATTAAATAGTTAAAAAATATTAAAATATATTTAATACGCTTTTAATACTTTTAATACGCTTTTAATTATCAACCCTTTTAATATTTTATAGAAATTTATCTTGTAATTCATCTTAGTTCATATTATAAATTTCTTTCAGGTAGTTCATGTATAAAAATTCTGAATTATTTGTTTACAAACTTTTAAAAGTAATATGTATAAAATAAGAAATAGCTCAAATCATATGTCAGTGTTCTTTTATTGAAGCTCAAATATTGAAAACATGAATTTTTTAAAACAGAAGGGTTTGTTTAAACATATATAGGAATTTAGGTAGAATATAAAAAAATTCAAAGTTTTTGGAGAAAAGCATAGAAATAGGCAAAAATATTTTTAAATAAGTTATTGCTTCACTGCTAAAAAATCATAAGTATTTAGCATGTTCGGATAGTTCGTTCAATTTTGATCTTTAATAGAATATTTACTTTCGCATATTAGTACAAATTTGTGAAGAGATCCGGAATTTGCGTTATTCAATGGATATCAGCCTACATCCTAGTTTGGTAGTACTTCAAGGAACAGAAGAATGTTATCAAAATTATTTTATACTACAACTGTAAGTTTTTTTTTAATTTAATAGTTTTTTAAAAAAAAATGCAATAAAATATTCAAGCACACTTTTATAATAATTGGTTAGTAGGCGTATAATTGCTAATTTTGAATCAGCGTGGGTGCCCATGAATTTAATTTGCTGCTACTTCTTTGGAGAAATTTTTTTTAAAATTCAAATTAGTCTTTTATACTTTTAGTTTAGGTTTTTCAACATCAAAGAAAATATTTGAAAAAGAATGCGTATGAACATGTTTTGCGTAAAAATAAAAGGTTGTTAGTTGTTTGGGTATATTAAATTATTTCATCCGTTCACAAAATAAAATTGCTAACAATTTAAAAAACAAGCTTCCGTTATTCCTTTTTATACTTTCATCCTACGAATCTATCTAATGACATTACTTAGAAACCATGTGCAGTTAAAAATAAGACAGAATTAGAATTTAATGGGCAATATTTTTAATACATTCGTTTTTATAACTAAACGCAATAAAATGATGAATGATGTGAAATAAAATGAGAAAATATTATTTTAAAGCTATGTAAAAATAAAAATTTATTTAACATAGAATAATTCTATGCTATTAATTCTGTTTTTCCTTATATGTTTCTAAAATTTTAAACAACGGAAAAGGCCAAAACTTACTATAGATGGAAGAAAATTTTAATTATTTTTTTTATCCTGGTAAATAATTTCAAAATCTAGTCACTATGCATAAATTCATGTAATAATGGTAAAATTTCAAAAACTTTAAACACATTATTTTTCTTTATTATTAATCAAAAGAAAAGGTTAAGGCATTATACAAAAGAAGTTTATTTGTTAATCAAAAAGATAGGTCATTATTATGAACACTTATACAAAATTTTGATTAATAAATACTGTGATATTTAAAGATTATTTTTTAAGTAGGGTCCGTTTTGAAATAAACACAAAGCAAATAAAAGAAATTTAAAAAAACAATTATTCCCTAATGAAATATATGATTCGATATTTTTCTACATAATTTCCTTCTCTAAATATTTATTTGAACTAGCAGCTTTGGAATATCTTTTATAAATCAACATGGCATGTGATAATAACTAATTTTTCACGTGTTTTTCATGTGTTCTATCACATCTACATCTAGGTCTAATCGTCAATCCTGAAGAAAGGTCTTCAAGTAGGTGAAAAGTTATTACTACGTGCAAAGTCTGAATTATAAAGAGGTGGCCAAATACCTTTCATTCCAAAAGAAATAGTTAAATATTCACTTTCAGCTGAAATATGCTGCTTTGTATAGCGTTCTTCAATGAAGATGTTTTCTAGAACTTTTTGAACAATTTCTTCCATTTTTTACATGATATTATATTTTATGTGCAGAAAAATGTCGCTTTCACATAAAAATTCGGAACAAGATCAAGGTTGTATTGAAGCAATCAAGATTTATTATCATATAATTTTATGATATTTGTCATCAGGTAAGACTAAGTTGAAGGAATTGTACGTTATATAGCATAAAATATTGCATGGAATTCCAGCTCATATATCTCTAATGTGTCGTTTTTAATTCTGGAATAAAACTGACAGACAAGGGAACATACTTCTAGTAACAATAAGTGACGTTTTTCGTAGGCAGGTAATTTTATTATATTTCATCTTTCAGTGCAAGAAACTAGGCTTGTCGGGACGATAATATTTTGATTTCTAACTTACCACCTGCTAAACGCCAGGTCGTATCAAAATGAATTTCTGGATGGCCATGCTGTCTGAAGAAATCTATGGAGGGTTTCTTCAGATTTACTCCACTGTTCTATCTGAATGTTGAGTAGTTTAGTCGCTTATCCGGTGTTTCTGTCCTACATAAAATCCATTCTGGATCCAATTTGAATCTGACATACAACCATGCTGGAGTAAAACACACAGACTCGAGTCCGTGCTGCTGGTAACATTAAATGACATTTTTTTTTGGTAGGCCGATAATTTTACTGAAATATCTTTCAGTTCAATAAACTAGGCTGGTTGATACGATAATATTTTAACTTTTAATATCCTGCTTGCTAAAGACCAAGCTAAGTCAAAATGAATTTCTTGCTGGCCATGCTTAATAGAGAAATCTGTACATAAAATTGTATCTGAATATTGAGTGAAATGTTGAGTGAATGAAAATTAATCAAATTCTCTCTGAATGTTGAGTATTTATGTCCTTAATCAGATGCTAAATAAAAATTACTGTATTTTTTGTCGGGCATGAAATTCTGAAATAACGCTGTTGTGAATGGTACATAATACTCCACAGGTACAAAAACCATTTAAGCTGTAAACTCTACAATATCCACTAATGAAAACAATTGAATCCTTAGTTTTTTAAGAATCGTTTGGCAAAGACATCAATCTTGGCTTACGTTTTATTAGCTAGCTATACAGACCCATTTGCCCATAGGATACATAACGAGTTAGTTGTCGACAAAAATGATCTATCCACTAGGAGACCTTTAGAATCACCAAACCTTACTGAACAACACATATTGAGATCAAATATAAAGTTACATTGATAATATTCATCAAGGGCAGGAGGAAAAAGAAAAATGATTAGATTGTATTTGATCACTCTTTACCTCCCTTTCTCACATATTCTAAACTTATTTGAAGTTAAAAATGTATAGAGATTTACCAGTGCTATTTCAAACATTTGAAATTGCCATTACAATTGCTCATCCATAAGAGTAACTATTTTGTTTAAGACCGTGTACAATGTGCTTTCGCATCTGAAAGCAGTATTCCTAAATAAAAAACGACATTCCGGATATTTGCAAGTCATTATAACAACCAATGTTTTAATCTCATAAACTATATGATATTTGCAGATGAATTTGAAATAAAAGTATATTCAAAAGGAAAGGGTATTGCAATAGTGCAAACGTCATTCTATAAGTAGCAACTCATATAATCAGTTTTAACTATAGCAGCTTGTTTAGCCACGTTATTCATTGTTCATACTTTCCTTTCCTATCTAATACACATTCAATAACATATATTTAAGAAGATATATTAATGGAAAACCTTTTTCAAAAAGATGGTTGAATAATCCTTCAAGACATTTTTATTCCTTCAATATAATTATACATTTTAATAATATATATTCTCAAGAAGCAAATGAATTAACAATTCATCATTATTTCCTATGAGTGTGAATCATTATAATACAGTTTTCCAGTTTGCAGGAAATAATTAAATGCCAAATTAATCTTCCATTCAAACGGATAATAGATACGCACGAATGTGTTGATTGGTTTATTCTCCATTGCTTTTGATCGTTCTGAATTACAGATTACTACAATGCATTTGTGTTCAAATTTGTGTGGCGAATGCCATACAAATTTGGACACTAATTTTCACTAGGACTATGACATTTGCTCTTTCATCTAATAATGTGAAGTTCTTTCTTTACATTAGCTTTAATTTCTAGTGCTAATTAACGAGAAAAATATTCTCGATTACTGACTGAAGCTATTGTAGATTTTTAAATGTTTGAATCAGGAAAGGGTATTATTTTTGTTGCTATTATTTTCCCATTTTGATCTATTTACAGATATATTATTCTCATAATTGCAAAACCGCACTGGAAAATTTAAAATAATTGCTTCTTTAAAACTATACTATCATTGTGAAAGAGTCTATGAATCAATGCCTTTAGTGAAGATGGATTTCTTGAGAATTGTTAACTTGTACGATAACTCGTAATGGTAATGATAGTTCAATGACCACGGATTATTAATTTTGACATCATAGCTGAGCAGAATTAAAGATCTCCTCTTCAGACTTATTTTAATTGAGTAATCAGAAATTTCGATCTTCTTTTTCATGTAATAAAAGAAAAGAATTTGTAGCCCCTTCAGGCCACCTGTTAGTTTATCTTCATCAAAAATATATTTATCCATTATCCGACAAAGGAATAATACTATTTGAATGATGTTTCAAAATGAAACAGAATTGTACTATAATTTTAAAGGCCCAAATGTAGCCCTCGAAGAAGAACGTTAAAATATGAATTAAAGCAATTTATATTAAATAAGAAAACAGCAAAATTCGAGCAATTGATCTCTTTATGTTGATATTAATGCTTGTTGTGACCTAATGTTTCAGGCCATACTTCTTCTTTTCCCTAGACATAAATGGTTTGTATTTTAAAATAAAAAAAAAATGTGGTAAAAATAAAAATGGTACTAAGAAAAGAATTACTTTAAGGCATAAAAAATACTTGTTATTAACATCCTTTTATGTGGCCTTTTTGGAATACAGGTAAACAAGTAATGATCAACTTACGATAAATAAAGAGAAGAAACAACTAAGAAATTCTACTATCTTATTAAACAATTTTCAAACAACATTTCTAGACAAATAAAATGAAATCTTGGAAATCAATTCTTGACCCAATTTTTTATTTCTATTCTGGAAATGATAAGAAACAAGAATAAGACGCCGAGAATAACACTTGTTCTTTTTTCTACTATGATCGTGATATCTGTTCCATCCAGCTAGATGTTCTTCTTCATACATTTTCAGTTGAATTCTCCGGAAACTTATCGTAATATATATTTGGATCACGTTTGATGACTTACGGAAAATATAAGAGACAGTAATTTGTCGTGTAAACAAGAAAGCCGTTGTACTGACGTAGCAAACTCCATTTTAGTACGAAAAATCCTTTGATACAATACAAATTGATTTTGATAGTGATATAGTCTATGAAGTAAACAATCTTTTTGAACTTCCACATTGATTTTTATATATTCTTTTCCCCAGGCAGTAACAAAGAATAATAATTATTGAATGAATTTGGATTTCTCACCTAATTTAATTTACCAGCCAGTAGAAACTGAGCACTGAATTATCGTTTAAAAATTGCAAATTGTAATGGTAAAATAGCATAACTAATAATTAATTTTGATGTAAAGATAATTAAGAAAACTATCGTGAATACCATTTGAAAGCTTTTGCACAATCCTCATTAGTAACTTTCTAGCATTTAAGGTGTAAATCTCTTGGAAAAGGTGATGTCTGAAAATATTTATGAAAAATAATGAAATTTGAGTGCAGAGATATCTTGATAACATGGCAATATCAATTTTTGCTTTTACCACAATATTGTCTGAAACTGTTTAAATCAAAGTGATGTTTCTCCGCTTAAAAGGAGCCTTAGCATTCATTTTCTGAAGAGGTCTGTAACAAGATGATAACCAAAAAAATTCTTTCGGAAGCAGGATCTATGTAATATGTCAAAAAAGTGTTTTTTGTGTGGGGGGGAGGGTCCTCAATAATGCAAAATTTGGAGGAAATTCAGTTATCAAGGACTAGGAGAACATAAGTCCAGTTGGCCAGTTATCTTTCATAAAAAGGACGTTTTACAAAAATTGTAGTATAATTATAGTTTGTATTAAGCATAATTTCATGTTTATTTATTTATTTTTTGATGAAATGAAATATACACTATATGAGTGCAACCATAAGATATCTGAATGGCCTTTTTTTATTTTTACATATATTAACAAACTTCAGTATCAATGAGAAAAGTTGTTGAAAAATATAACATAATGAGTTTGAAAATAACAGTCCATATATCAAATTTCGTTCGTCTGAGCAAGGCATTTTTAAACAATCGTGTTCACAGATACACAAACAAAATTCAAAAAAATTCTTTTTTGGGCTAGGAAGGTTTGAAACGTGGAGATTCGTGAAAATGTCGATCTTAATTTTTTTTAACAATTATAATACCAACCTTTTGTGTATTTCGATTACACAAAAATATTAAATGTGTATAAAAAGCTAATAACTCACAAATTTAGTATGTATCTTCAAAAGAATAAATCTATCTGTCAGTATATTTACTTATCAGCGCACATTTTTAGGAGGGCCATGTTAAAGAAATATTCTGCAGGTTGAAAAAAACACACACCTTGATATGGTATGTTTATTGATATGACCAATGAAACGGGTCCCGCATCTTTCGAAGTGAATCTCTCTCAAGAAAAATTGTCTTTGTCTGTGACTCGATAAGAAAGCAATCTTATTCCAACGGTAAAAGAAAACAACTGAAAACCTTAGCACGGAGATGGAATTGTGCTGTAGAAGATTTGCAATACTGTTTAAAATAACTTCACATGTAGCCTTTAGTATCCAATGGATTCTTATTTGATCCTGGACTTTATCCCAGAATCCGCTTGCCAGTGAAAGGGAGATAGGATAGAGAAGAAGCTGGTTTTCTTGTACAGCATATTGAATTGAAAGAAACTGTTTTTCTGCATGTTTTACCTGCTGTGAAAAAATTTGCATGCAATTCAGAAGTAGAGACATGTTATCATGTAGGCCATTCCAATTTCGCTTTCTTTTAAAGGGTAAGGTAATTTAAGTGATTTTTTCAGTAATTTAAATAATCATATAATTTGAATGTTTAGATAGAAAAAATTTATGCTCCTATCTCTATATATCCTACGATTTATGTGGGTTTTTTGTATATTTTTTTTGGAGGCCACCCCCCGATTTTAAAGAGTCTTTAAATTCTCATAATTATAGCTTGAGTCAAATTATACTAAGATCAATTTACATCGCTTTGTTTTAAATTGAACCTATTTCCAATAATATCATTTAAAGAGAAATTTCAGAATTTTAAAGGTGGACAATTTATAATAAAGTTGTAAGCGAAATAATAATATTAAAATTAATTACTTGGGAAACGAGTTTTGCTCGTCAGTTTTGTGAAACCGTGATTTTTATTTCAGAGACATTTAGACATTTTCTCTGATATTTTCATGAGATGAGCCTTGGCTGTGTAAATGAACATGTAATGTCTTTCTCAAAGATTTCCTTGGCATTTTAAAATGCACAGGTTGTCTAAAAATACACATTATACGTTCCATGGTCTAACCAAAGAAAAGCATATCCAACATTGATTTGATGCCCAAATTCGGTAATATTACTTGTCAGACATGTCGATTGGTTAACACAATAATTGCATGATTGTTATTGGATGTGAGAATAAAATATTCATGTTCGGATAATGTTATATAGCTCCATCTCACAAAATTTTTAGGTACCAATAACTTATCGTCCTATGGCAACAATGCAAGTACCACAAAAATTTAAGAGGTTGCGTAATATGATATTGCCAGTATGACACCAGATAGATAAAGGCTCTGATAGTTAGTTATAAAAAAATGATTTTTTTTTGTGTGCATGTAAAATAACGTTTTTTTAAGGAAAGAACCATATATAGATAAACTTAAACGGCAAACCCTTTCCTAAATATTAAATTTGATCCAAATCGTTAGCGCTATTTCCAAGATATACGAAATAAATTTATATATGTGCAAAAATTGCTCATTCAAAGTTATAAGATGTGGATAGAAATATAAACTTTCTATTTAAATAATAGGGGAAATAAAAAAGCATAACTTTTCCCCCCTTGAAGGTGATATGGGTGCCGTAACATTAAGCAGTGAAGCTTTTATTCCCGATCTAGCACTATCCTGCCTTATCTCTAATATTCAGATAAACTTAACCCCTGGCTTTATTAAGTCATTCTAAGTTCATAGCATATATGTGCATCATGAAGGAAATAATGAATTGTTTTTCTATGGGATATTAAATGAGATCACAGATTTTATATACAGATCTTGAAAATTATCTAATTGTCTATTTCTTCGTCAAAATACTCATTTTCAGATGATATTTAAGATTATTTCTAATCCTTAATTAATGCAAAGGAATGATAAAATCAAAAAATAAATAAACACATACTCACTAGTGACTTGAAATATTAGTTCAAAGCTAAATACATGAATTTGGGGATAAAAGCTATGTGTTCTAGCTTTTTGGTGTGCTTTTAACAAGCACCATTCCTAATTTCCCATTTTAGCACCATTCCTAATTTGCCTAATTTTCCGCCATTTTACATTTTGCAAGTTACTTTGATTTGCCTAGATGATGAAGGTTTTTCTGGTTTTCCTCCTGGCAGAAGACAAATGTGTACCAGTTTCTCCTAAATCAGATTTAAATCAGACTGCTACATAGAAGCTCAAATGATCTTCTGATCAACCGAAGAGGTTACACTTACCATCAATCATGGCAACTCATGTACAAGGTCAGTTAAGATGTAAACATAAATATAAAAAAAATCATGAAATGTTCAATGACTTTTTCTAGTCAGTTTGATGAATTAGAAAGATTTCAAGATCATAAATGAAAGAAGTTGTAAAATGCATTTATAAATAATCATAAACACAACACAGGAAATCTGAATATGAATCTTTTAAATAATTTGTCTATTATTTGCTATATTTTTTTCTGGGAAAAGGCCTGAAAAAAAAAAGACAAAACAGTTTTATTATTTCGCCAAACGTTACTTTCACTAAGAGGCGTACAATGTAAGAGCATTCAGCTAAAGTTAATAAGATTACCTTTAAATGCTTTATAACTCGAAATATGTCCAAAAATAGCAATTGAAAGAGTTACTTGATTTTTCATTTTTATCCATTCATCTAATTCACTCAACACTCCTTTATTTCCTGTTTGCTCTTGACATCTGTCTTTCGAAAGCAATGAACGGTAAAACAAACAACTTTAATTGCTTACGATGAATATCTTGGTTTCTATCTATCATGGAAAAATAAAGAAAAATGATTGCCGAGGAGAAAGAAAAAAAAGAATTTATTCCTATCCGAATGAGATAAAAAGTATTTAGAGGTTTGTTCAGTGATAAATGTTCCCTAGACAACTAAAGTAAAAGAATCAATAAAGGTATTTTTTACTCATTTTCTCTTCGAAAGATTGAAAAGAAAAAAGCGAGAAAAGAAAAGCAATTCGAAATTGTATATAGAAGATCGAGGTGAGAGGAGGAAAAAAACTTCACTTATTTATGTTTGATGCTCTCTTTTTCTTTTTTGCTTTGTTTTAAAACTTTTATTTCTTTTATAATTATGATAAGGTGGGTGGAAAAGAATGTTATCAGGTTTCAACACTAATATTTTTTACGTTTTCTGAAGAAAAACAAAAGTTACGTACACGAAGATTTATGTTTCGAGAAATATAAAATAATTTTTTAAGTTCTGTAATCTTCACCCCACCGATGATTTATTACTTTGTGAGTATCGGTTTTAAACACTTGGCTCGTTACTTTAGGGATATTTCAACAAATATTAATAATTTGCACCGAAATGTGAAGATTAGAAAATTAATTTCCTATTGTAAAAGTAAAGAATGTTTTAATATCTGAAATAATTAAAGATTTGTTAAGCAGTTTTATGAAAAGTCTTACTAAATAGAATGCTTAACATAAAGAGGTTACAAAGTTCTTATTCACAATCATTCTTTTTAAAAATTTCTAATAATCTCTTGATTTAAGAAGATTTTTCCAAGAAATTTTTAATTAATCTTTTAGTGGGAATCATGTTTTACTAAACATGCTGTCAAACTTTTTAGAACCAAAATGCTACATTCATTTGGATATAATTTTAAGCATATGCAACATAGTGCTTTGACATATTCAAAAATTCAGCAAAATCAAATGAAAATTGATTTTAATATCTGCTATTTTGACAAGTACAATGATTTTTCTTATTTCATTTGAAATTGAACTAATTTTATACACTTTCATTTAACTTGATTTGTTTCATGCTTGTAAAGATAGAACTATGTAATCTATTCTCCACTTTCTTACTAATAGCCGAGAGGTTTGTATACATTTGTACACTGACATTCTCAATGACAATTCATATTTTTAATATTATTTGGGCTTAATTGCTAGTCAAAGGATTAAATTAATAAATTTTTATTCCCAACCATTGGGCGCTATCTGGCAGTGAATATGAGAACAATTTATGAGAAGATTTCAATATTAAAAAAACATGAATTATAGGTTAAAAGAATAAATCTTAAATTAGTTAAAATGACATAATGCATAATTTTAGTGCATTATTAAAAGTATGATTTTATAAAAATTTTTTTAATTAATTTATTTATTTTTACGGTACTGTAAAATAGAGAGTACGGAATACGCAAAATTTGAATGATTCTAGAAAACTAATAAATAGGTGATCGAAAACAGCTGTCAACAATATTCATATTTCCAGATATCTATATCTGGTGACTCAACAATTATGTAGACTAGTTGATAAATTTTTATCTAAAGATAGAAGATCTATGAGATAGTTTAGGTAAAGAAAATGATAAAGTAAAAAAAATTGAAAAAATTCCTTCATACTTTCTTTAAAATACCTTTCTACTTCTCGAAATAATACGTTAAAGCTTATGGCACGTAGAAAAATACTGTTTTACCATTTAGTTAGATTGACCCTAATCCTTTATTCGTATAAGCTTTCAGGAAAGAACAGCTAGCTGTATAGCAACTGGAATCTCATCCATTACAAATTATCGACCACGTAATTATTTCCCGGACGAGTGCAGAAAATCAAATAGGGTGAGGTATGAACTGTAGGGTAAACCATACTAATAGGAAGTCTTTCTTAAGACTCATATTTCAAGAACTTGAGTAACGAGTGGCATGGGAAAAGATTTTAGAATATCAACAATATATGTCAGTTCAGAGAGAGAACACAATCTTAAGTATCTGGATTGTAAACTTTTCAGATTTCTGTCCTTGGCTTCTGTTTCCAATCTAATTTCACAGTTCTTCCATTGTTAGTTAATTAATTAAACTACTTAACCACATCGTAATCAGAATTGCAAGCTCATTGGTATTTATTTGAGACAGTCTTTTTATTTTTAACGGTAAGAAAACATTATTTTACCAAGAATTTTCTTCAAAATCTTCAATTAATATTCAGTAAAATTGAATTGTGATCTTTCAATATGAATCGAGTTTTAAGTATGTAGTATTTTATTAATTTTAACTAAGTATTTTTTATTGAAGTTTTTTATATTTAAAAAAAAACTATTTCAGGCATCCTACACAATTTTGCTGCTTAAAGCAATAAATTTTCCTATAAATTACTTAGATTTCTTTTAAATGACATTTTTCTATTTGAATGTTTAGAAATAATCATATCATTGTTTCCAACATAAACATGAAATGATCCTGCTTCAATCTTTTGGATCAGTTTATATCGATTTACACTTCATATTATTAAAGCTTATGCATATTGGTTAATTAGAATAAGGCTTTTTTCATTATTTTTAAGGATTTTTTTTATTGAAATTACTCCTGGAGAGGAAATTACTAGTTATTTTCCTACTTGAAATACATAAAATATAATAAAAAAGGCGAAAAGACTACAAATCATATTTGTTTGCGAAATGAAGGACGTATCTTTTATTTTAATGATACACATTTTTGAGATGAAAGAGAAAACTTTCATTTGCTAATGATTTTATTTTTCAGACATTTCAACAAATTACAAAATTTACTAAATTTTATTATAATGTTGATAGAACAAAAAATATGATCTTCTGATATTTTTATACTTTTCCTTTAAACGTTTTAGAAATCCATGCTCCTCTTTTTGTCTCTCGACTGAGATAAATATCGAAGCCAGAAAAATGTCATTCTATTGAAGATATCACGCTTGGGAACTCGAACTAATATCATTTTAAGAGCAAGAAAAATTCATCTGCAATTCTTAGATTCAAAAATAATTATTTGAAATTAACGCAGAGGAAAATTCTTTTTGTAGCAAAAAAAAATAAAAGAGACGAAATTAAGAGATAAGGGAGGTAACTGATGTATGAAGGTAGATGACTAAAGAAATTGCATCATTAGAATAATTTCTTTCGTCCTCATTTCTTTAATTTCCTTAATTTGAGTTAATCATTGCTTAATTTTGTTTTTCGACTTTAACTATAAAAAAGACAAATTTCAACAATTTATATTTTTAATTAATCATGAAACAATGACTTTCAAACAATTTGATCATCACTTTTTTTAACTATTACAAAAAGGTATTTATAATTAGAAAACACATAAATGCTGATTACTCTTCTGTTTCAAGTGAGGATGTGTTTTTATTTTATTATTATAAAACGTTGAGATAATCCCAAAAGTGAAAAACCTGTAAAAAACATGAAATCCCAAGAACGCGAAAGTAATTATCTATTCAGATCGTAGAACATCAACATTTGTTGTTACTGCTTGAAAGAATATTTTTTTTTTCTAAAGTTCATCTTTTGCTGAATAATTTTATCTACTATAAAATGTAAAAACAACATATGAAAAGGAGAATAGATAAAAGCAAAATATTACTTTAGTATTAATGCATCTTTTGTATTTATTTTCAATGGAAATTTAATGATGCGTTTAGGTTTACATTCCGAAATGTAATTTTATTTTCTGAAAACTTTGTGTCACGAATCGTATTTTTCTCTCAAAAAAGATCTTTTAGAAAGTTTCAACAATTTTTCTAATTATTTCTTTCGATATTGCTTTTCTCTATTATATAAGTGCTACAAAAGTTATCACCAATCTTATATTACAATAAATTATTTATAGTATATTATATGTAATATACTATTAATTTATAGTATAATATATATATAATATTTATATACTAAAAATATTATAAAAGGGCTAGAATAACAAACCGTACTTTTTAAACAAAAAATAAAATGATATCTTAATATTGTTTTCGTTCATAACCGACCAATGTGATCTCCCAGAAACTTTCTTGTATACTTTCTAATAAATGTACTTGTGTATTAACCTCATGGCATTGATGAGTAATAGCTGCGAAAGAACTTATTAGCGTTCGATATTTGGAACCATTTTTGGCGATAATTCGCTGAAATGAGTTCATTACACAAGCACTGGAACAACGATTGTTTTTCCGATTTGTGGGAACCAAAATTTAACACAGAACTACAAATGTAGTAAAAAAAAATCAGATAGTACAGTTAACTCTTTGAAGGATTTAGTACAATATTTCATACAAATACCAAATTTTATCAATCTATCTCCCTTCGTTGAATAGTTATAGCATTAACACATATGTAGTCAATCAGTTAGACAGACTTTCTTTGAATGGATTGCTTTCAAATTTGATAGAAATCTACACATTTAGTGCACAATTATATTTTAAATTTCGTCCACCTAGCTCAAAAGTTTTCTGAGTTATTGTGTTGACATAGAGACCTAATTCCAAGAACGATTTTTCTTATCTGAAACATATAGATTTGTCAATAACTCCAGTTTAAATTATTTTCAAATAGCAATGCTTTCTCTTTATACTTCGTATACAAGAAAGTAAAAATAACTAAAGATGTGTTTACATGTGTCGTTTCTGTTATTTGTCTTATAATCGTTTTAAATCTGTACAGTATAATCAGGATGCTTATTTCTTTATTTTCAGTGACTTATTAGGGAAAACGTTGCTTTAAGACAATATCAAGATTTCTAATGACTAACATTTTGATCATAAATATTGGTCATGTAACAAGGACAAATCCCTAATTGCATCCTTTTCTCCAAACTGTGGGGCACACATCGATCATTGTATAGCGACGAGTAATTGTATAGTTTGAATGTTTATTTGTTTACGCTCAAAGAAGTATTCAATAATTGCTTTGCTTTAAGGCTGCATTAGAGCTATTGTTGAACACCTTAATCTCGAATCACGGTCATATGACGAGAATGGTTCATACTAAATTGGATTCTTTTCCCTATTCTATAGCAATTCTTGTTTAATCTCAATATTCATCATAGTATTTTTAGCACATTTATTTTTTAATCTTAAGGAATTATAAAAATAACATCCTGCTTTAAAATTATATCAACATTATTAATATGGAATCATGACCAGAACATAAGGAAGATTACAGAGTTGGATAATCCTCTCCAACTTAATCATGATATTCCGTAGTTAATTATTTTTAATATTCAAAAAGCTTATAGTTTAATTCCCTACTTTAATGGCTAACCTACGCTTTTAGCCTGGAATACTTTAGCCTCAAATACGGCTAGGAGATGAGGTCAAATTCTTTTCTTCTAATTCTTAAGCCACATCGAAATGAAAACATTTTATTGCGGCCAGATTTAATGTTCTAGGTCTACGCTGAAAGTAGATATCCGTGATCAGGAATTCTTTTAATATATTTCATAAGTTTCTTCTGCACCATGCTAGGAATAATTTAAACTGGCTATGCTTATATAAGCATGCAACTTTATCTATTAATTGTCTATGGCTTCGGTTTTAGTCTTCCTAGAGCTCTTTCAAAGTATGTTTTATTAGTGTTTCTCTTCTCCTAAAAAAAGTTTTTCTACATCTTTCACTATGGATAACCAAAGGAAGTGTTTACGTCTTGTTATGCTTCGTTGCTTTAATAACGGCGGGTGTGGTATTTGGACTATTGCGACCTTCTGCAATCGGTTAAGAGATTTAGAGCTGACAGTTTTTATTTGGAAGATATATACCACAGCGGGTGTCCAGCAATAAAGAATACGGAGATTATCAAAAACTCATTCTCGCTGAAAATTCGCAATATGGTTTGCGCAAGATAATGAATGCCACTAACAATTCCAAAATAACTTCATATAATCAATAATGTCAATTGATGTAATGTTTGGGTAACACACCTACTGACAGAGACCAGGCTTACAAGCCATGTCTCTGGAACTGGAACTGCTATTTACTTTTTCGGCGACGTGAAAGAGATGCCTTTTTTTGTCGCCGGAGACAAGATTTGGATTTTGTATCAAAGTATGTATCGAAAACACATTTTATCTTAAGAAAATAAATATTCAACTGTCGCGAAGCCTAGATTTCACCTGAAGGATGACCTTTTGTCCATTTGGTGGTACCTGAAAGGTGCATTATACTACAGGTACCTCTTCAAGATGAAACCATCCGTTCGGCCAAATACTGCAAGCAGTCTCATAAACAGAAAGCTGATATAACAGAAAAATTTTCTTAATTAGCAAACCGATGAGGCGTAGTGTTTCATCAGAAAAATATGAAGCCACATGTTGCATTGGTTGCAAGAGAAAAGCTGTTACAATTTTATTGGGACGCTATACTCCGTACTCCTCGGAACTTGCTCAATTACTTCATGTCATTAAAAATTATCTTCCTGATAAATGGCTCTAATCATAAATGAAATAAAAATGCACCTCGAGGAATAGTTTGCAAATAAGCCCGACAATTTTGGAAAGAGGGAATAATGAAACTTTCTGAGAGATGGAAGAAGTTGATAGAGCAGAACAGTTCATGTATAATGCAATAAATTAACCTTGAGCAAGGAATATCATGCATTCAATTAGTGCCAAACAAAGGGGAAATAGAATTATGGGGCACCCAAATACCAGTAACCCATTTCTGAACCTGAGTCCGAAATTTTCTCATCACTTCTCAAAACTTTCTTTCGTCTTTTCATCATCTTTGCCCAAAATATGTAAGACGGTAATCCTGAGAGTAAGTTCCATTTAGCAACATACATAAAAAGAAAACAATCATTTGGAATTAACCTTTATTCAATAATAAACTACAATGAACACACTACTTTTCGACATTGGTGCTACAATATTTTAGACATTTATTGTAATTTTTAAGGATTTATTTATAGGACACGAGTGTTTAGATGCCTTCAACAAAGAATTATGTCACTTGCGATTGCAACCATTGAGTAACAACGATCTGAGCTTGTCGTTGTCCTGGAAAACTGCTGGCCAACAAGAAACTGCTTGTAAAGATGAAAGTCACTTGGTTTGAGATCAAGTTTCTAAGGGGGTAGTCATAAACTTTCCATTCCAGCTTAGATGTTCATTTATTATTTAGTGATTTTCACCAAATAATGTTCAATTTAGATGCAAGTTAAAAATAACTTGGAAGAAATAATGTTCATTGCGTGTTATCACCAGTATATTTCTTTGTCTCTTTCTCTTCTCTAACTCAATAAAAAGTACTCACTCCTCTTTCAAGCAAAGCTTCATCACAACTTCTGCACTTTCTACAAAGGTTTATGATTTTCAGTCTTAACACGGGTATGGGGACACTTGCGCGATCAATGCGTATCATGTGCTTTTACCACTTGCACTTGCGAGGGCTTTCAACATTACAACAAAGGTTAAATTTATAATTTATAAGTAATATACACGTTGCTTGAAAGTAAACATTTTTATACATAATATTTGTAATGTAAAAATTTATTTTATACAATACACAAAATCTTTTATTGCATCACGTTATTTGTACCTGGGCATTGGCCAACTGTAATAGCTTAAAAATAAATTTTTCTTTCAAAGATAGAAAAACAGTGCAAAGAAAAATCGCGCAATATTGCAAGTCATGCGCATTATATGGTCGTGTATTATGAATATTCAAAAAGTCGTCCCTAAGCATTTCATGACAGTTATGCAGTTTCCCAAGCGTATCGCAATAAAGTTGTTGGTCCTCGTGACTGTGAAATCCTTTAGCAAAACGCCAAAACACTTCATGCCCTACATTGAAATGCCGCACTCTCCTTCTGCCCATGGAATCATTCATTGCATTGGGTCCGTAAGCTTCTCAAATTTGTCAGCGAATTTCACAAGCTTTGATGTCCCTCGTATAGAGAAATCGGATGACCGACCTATCTTATATGTGGCGGAATGTTCAATTGTTTTAAATTCTCCCTAAAGAAGCGCTGCATTAAATCAGTAATCTGAAAATAACTTTCTTCGCTTGTCAATAATTCAGCAGAAAAAACGCGCAAGCTTGAACCAACAAACGCAACTATTCCTTGGACTTAGTACCTTTCTGGATTATCTACGTATTTTCGTCTTGTTTGCGTCGTCAGTTTGTTTCGTTATCTTACATTTGGTATTGCTATCTTACACGAGTATCCATGTTGAGTGCATTATTTTCCGATTCCTTGCATAGTAAAGATTCTCCCTGTTTATATTGACAGCGATTCTTGCTCTGAGGTAATATTCAGGTATTTACTTATTTATATAATGTATTAGTGATTACTTCAATTGTGAAAATAGAAATTATTTCTAGTGAAATCTAAAAAAATGTTCCAAAAGAAAAGCTCTATAAATTGAATTGTTTTCTTAAATCCACTAGGGATAAATTTCTGTTGCTTTTATTTGCTCTTCCATTAGTTTTTGAACACTACAAAATCAATAAATAGAATTCTTTTCAAAATAAATACCATAATATAGGCTGAAACTGTATGTATATGTGCTCTCGAATCAATAAAAGGCCATTGTTACCAAAGGGAGCGTATAAAAGCAAATTTAGCTGCAAGGGTATTACAAGATATATTTTATTTCTTACGTTTATGTTTATTTGAATAACATATTACAGATCTATATTATTCTTGATTATTTCTAGTTTATATGAACAGTAATTTTTTTAGTCAATATGGCTTCGTTTTGCTTTGTGTAAGTTATGCTAAATTGTCTGTTGGCTCCAAGATATAAAAATTTATTGCAACAGATGCTACTTTTTTTTCTGCGCGCATTGATCACTAGATCCAACTATTTTTTTGATGAAAAATAGTTGTATCTAGTGATAATTCAATAGCAAGCTTACAATCATAAAGAAGATTAAAGATGAAATTTAAGCTCAGTTTTTTTCTAAAATTTTATAAAAGAATATAAAAAAATCCTCTAAAATATTGTAAAATGTTAAAATGTATTAGATCCAAATAACTTTTTGAATAATGAAACTCTTATCAAGAGAACTGCTTTTGTGCAAGTTGAATCTTTTTAAATACAATTAAGCAGAAAGCTCTAAATTCTGTTTCAATTAAAGAAGTAATACAAAATTAGTAGAGAAATAAGACAACAAATAAGGAATATTATGCATTTTCCTCTAACTTTACTGAAATGTGTATATTTATCATTGAATGTTCGATAGTATTTCGTTGAATAGAAATCATTTATCTAATTTAAAAAAAGCTGAATTATAATTTCCTCTATTCTCAGAATTTCTCCATCCAAAAGGTTTTTTTAAAACTATGATCTAATTTTCAATTGCATTCGGTATTTAATCTAATATAATCAATCATATGAATCAACAGACTGCTCTTGGTTTCTTTATTCATGTTAACTTCTCTAGAGATAATCAATTGATCTCCTGTATTACGGTCTTCTTGAATAAAGAATTAAGAAGATCTGATTTGAATAATAAATAAATGCTAAAGGATAAATTTCGTCTGTCATTGGAAGACTTTTGAATAATTGTACAGTTAAGAATCCTTCAGAAAAGTCTTATAGTACTTTCTTTGTTTCTGTTTTGCTTATGCAAATTAAATAAGGAAATGAACAAACAGCTATGTACAATAGATCAACTGGTAGTTTCTTTATTTTCATTTTTCCCCTCTGCTTCATGAAGTTTTGTTATTACAGGCAATAAAATACCACCGACGAAATCCGGAGCTTCATTTGCAATTTGAATATTTCGAAAATTTTTACGATCTGCGTAAAACAGAAAGGGGGATATCTTTGTTTATTACTTTGGGAAGTTTAGGAAATCATATTTATTTAACAGTCTTGTGTAATGATTAATATGGCTGCATCTTTTGTCTGTATTGCATATTCCAAACTGAATAATAAATTGCGATTTATCATTTTAGATTTATTATAAAACATCAGACGCATATTCTTCTTTTTATTATATTGCAGTACAGAATAAATTTTAGACTTTGGTTTCAGCTGTTTTAAAATTAACAGTAACAGTTAGTTTATTCACAGATCGAAGCCCACTTTTCAGAAAACTTGCAATTCATTGATATATTGATTTATTAATGTCCTGATTTATATGGAACTACTCGTGTATTCATAATAAATATAACAATTTTAACAGTGGTCAGATGATCAGAGCAACACCTGAGCAGGTACTGTTCTCTTCAAAATTCTACGTGCACGAAGCTGGCACACATATCCAAACTTTTGATGTAAATGGATTTCTTTTTGAAAAACACTTTAAAACTGAATTATAATAATGTAATATTGAATAAGTTTTTCAATTTTTACAACTCTTTTTAAGTAGCTAAAAATAATACATGTAATTATATTCTACATATCTATTTTTTATATTATTCAAGCAGACATTGGATTGTATTTACATAACAAAACATGTTAACGCTGTTTTCAGGATGACAGTATATAAATTCTGACCAATCGCAGTTTTCATGATCAAGTAAGTAAATTATTCATTAGTTTTTAAAATACATGGATAATTTTATATTTTTTAAACTTAACTACTCAAATAAAGAAATGTTGCTTGATTCATATTGAACATTTATTTTTATTCAAATTTCTAAATTTTCGGTAAATAATTGAAATATTTGTAAGTTTGTAATTCCACATTTTGGACTAATTGGTTTCTTTATTTCTTTGCTCTTATTTTAAACATTAATTTTGCTTTCTATTGTATTCTATATATTTGAGTTAATCATATAACTTCATAATGTGGAATCAACACAAATTTTCCTCACCTGTATTCTCATTTTAGCAATTTTATATAAATCGAAATTTATAAAGCTCTGAATATATATTAAATCATAAGCTATAAAATTTCTCCTTCATAAAATTTTCACATTAAATATTAGGTCTACCGGAAAGTTCTGTCCGTTTTAGAATGAAACAAAGGAATACATTTTTTCATACTTTGGATAAACTTTATTGAATAATATAATTGCCATCATTATTTATGACTTCTTGCCAGCGTGATGGCAATTTGTATATCCCATTTTTAAAAAATGTCTTATCTCTAGAGGCCAAAAATTGAACCAGTGCTTGTCTGATATCTTCTTCGTTCTTGAATTGTTTGCCCTGCAAGAAATTTTGTAAGGACAGAAACAAGTGATAATAAGATGGTGCTAGGTCCGGGGAGTATGGTGGATGCGACAGAATTTCCCAGCCTAGCTCTGCGACTTTCTGACGAGTCCCCAAAGCAGCATGTGACCTGGCATTGTCATGAAGAAGTATGATGTCTTTCCTATTGAACATCGCCGGCCTCTTTTCTTGGAGTGCTGTTTTTAATTTATCCAATTGCTGACAGTACCTCTCCGAATATAGCCTTTCGTTTGGTTTCAACAGCTCAAAATGTATTGGTCCTCGAATGTCCCACCATATACACAACATTCTCTTGTTCAGGCTCAACTTCGGCTTAGATGTAGAGGGGGCAGGTTTTCCGGGTTCACAATATGCCCTTTTCCTTATGATGTTTTCATAGGTAATCCACTTTTCATCCCCAGTTATGATTGTAACCGGAGCGGACAGAACTTTCCGGTAGACCTAATATTTGATCTTCTTTAATTTGTGCTAATCAATAAAAATAAGTATTATTTGTATAAGAACTATGCCTATAAGAATTTCATAATCAACAAAAATTTAAATTACTTATTTTCTTTAGGTTTTGGAATCATTTGCAAAATTACTTGTGCATTACCATAATATTAGCAATAAAACAGTCGTGGAATAAATATAAATACAAAGCATTTCAAAGTTTTCGGCTATATTTTAGTATATTATGGTCTCTCTAAAATAAAGGTCCGTTGACAAGGCGGGGTTTTAAGTGAAACTGAATTTATAAAGTTGGCAATTATTCTGGAAACTTTTTGAAAGAAATCACTTTTTATGGTACATTGTACATTAATAATATTTATAACTATAATTAGATTATTTTATTTTCTATTTTTAAATAATTAAAAAAAATTTTTTTCGACTGAAAAACAAAATTTTATCTTATCTGAGTGGTGGGGAAATATGGTATACAGCTTGCCATTATACAAAACTATGAACTGATGAATTTAACCTTCTTCATGTACAAGGAACTCATCGCTTATACTTCCTCTATTGAATTCATCCAGCATTCAGTAGACTTTTGTGGTTTTGGTATAAATGGCCACATTAAATTGAATCCATTATCACTTCCAGCCAAGTTTTTCCAAACATAACCTTTTTCATCGATTTCGAATCGGATCCTTCTTGGTCCATCTTCCTTTCACCATCTTAGAATTCCAACATTTTGACTTTTCAGTTATACCAATTTCCTTTATTTGCAGTCTCCACAATTGTTTTTTAATTTCTTTAAAATTTAATTCAGACGATTTTGATATAAGGTAAATATAAAACTAATATGTTCTACCATTATTTTTTTTAATTTTTACAAATATATCTTAATATCTTTTAGATTTTTTAAAAAGTTGCTTAAAATATTTATCAACGATGCTTGAAGGAACAGAATTAAAAAAATTATTATATATCCTTCATCTTTAAGCGAATACAACTGACCAAAGCCCAGGGATAGTCATTCAAATGGATTGATGTAATAAAAGATATGTATATTATAATTATTTATATGAAAGTAGATTTTACATTACAAATATCATGCATAAAAGTATTTAATTTCGGGCAATTCCTGATATATTACTTATAAACCGGGTATCAGTATCACCGGTATAGTTTCTTATAAACGCCATATCTGAGGTCTGTAAACATTAATGTTTTTTTTAAAAAAATCATTGCTTCATTCCTTCAACTCAGGTTGGGAAGTAGATTGTGATCTTAACCATCGTCATAGTAGAATATGAAGTTAAAAAAATTTTAAGATCACAACAAATTATCACATGCAATAATAACTGCTTTAATGCTTAAAAGTATTAACCCTTTCGCCGTCCTCTACTCTCCGCGAAAATATGTTTTTCCTCTGTTTTAGGCCACATTAGTACAAACAAAAATAAAAACTCAAGTAAATATTTGCAAAGTGGTTGAAACATTTAAAAGTTTTAAAATGTAGAATAACGCTTGAAGCGCGTTACGGCCGCCCTGCAGAAGTTTCACTTGAACACGCTAGACGCGTTCCAGACTACAAAGAGGTTAAAAATTGAATCTACATAGGTATTAAATTTGTTTTACTCTTAGCCTGAGCTCATTTCAATTCAATGTTTGGTGTAATTCTGAATTCTCACACCTGTCCAAATGGTGAAATAATGTGTTACTCATTGGTCACGCAGGCGTCATTGTAAGTAATTTCTGAAATCGTAAGACTTTATAGTAATAGTACGGAATTTGCGATAAGTCTTTGTTTTAAAGAAGAGTGGGTACTTTTTAATGCTTTTGTTGAGATTAAGAGAAGAAAGAGAGAAATATACAGACGATAATACTCAAGTTCTTCCTAGTATTTCCTTGAGTATTTCTTTCTAGTTATTTTTAACCTGCATCTAAATTGGAAATCATACAGAGAAAATCACTAAACTAATAAACGAAAACCTAAACTGATGTCCCTCGTAGTGTAAAAAAAAAAAAAAAAATGTGCTACAACTACGAAAAAAAAAATTACGAATACTCTGGTTTTAAAGACGCGGTAACTTGAATGGATACAATTGAAAATTAAAAAAAAATATTTCCTATTTATTTATTTTTTATTTTATGAATTTTATTGAAGTAAGAGTATTATCTAAAATATAAATGTCTTAACTAGTAACTAATTACACTTTTGGGGAAATGAGTTAAAAATCTTCCAAGAAATGAAATCTATACGTCTAAGAATCCATAAAATAAATATGCTATTGCGTACAAATCGTGCTACCATTCGGTGTCTTTATTAGATAACATAAAACATGTTTTCACTAATAGGTCACTATGAAAGGACATTCTGCATAAGAAAAAAGCAATTCGTCATTAAGTAATTTAATAAGAAACCACTACATCTCAGTGTTATTTAAGGAATGAAAAATTTGAATTTCAGAATGCATCGTGGAAGTGTTAAAATACATAAATTTTCCATCGGATATTTAAAAATTGATGATAAAATAGTCAGCTACATAGTTCTTGATTATTTTTGAATTAAAAATTGGAGGAAACAATTTTTGTCTTATCAAATTAAAATTTATGATTTGATCGCCAAAAATTCTACATCACTTTCTTCATTTCGTATTCAAATATGTTTCTCCAAAAAATGAAAAGAAAAGCTTTATCATTTTTTTCACATAAAATCGAATGCAAATTGCTGGTTTGGTTACGAAAAAAAACACCCTATCCTAAGTTGTTTCCAATAGATAAATGATCATTATGAGGTTGAAAATTTTGAATTTATTTGGAAGTCATATTATTTTAGCTTTCAGTTTCAAGATTTTGAGAGAAAAGATGAATACATAAGAGTAACATGGAGCGTGCATTTCGATGTTTATAAGAAAGTATTTTTAAGGAGTGTATTATTTCAGTTTCGTACTGCATCAGCTAAAACTCTGGTACTTATGAATAAATCAATATTATCTATATTTTTTAAGGAAGGAAAGAAAATGCATTTTGATTAATGCCTTTTTAAATCGTTTTCAGAAAACATTTTTTAACAAAAGCCATTAAGTAAAGTCAAAGGAAATTAATGTTTTTATGTTAAAAAATTTATTCTTAGTTATTGGGTTTTTTTTCTTTACAATATGAGAATGGTAGATTTCTTTGAACGTATTAGGATTCATACAACTCTGTACCCGGTTCACATGGTGTAGTGGTATTTTATTATTTGATTAATGAGCCGTTCTGAAACAGTACGAGGCCAATGTGAGGTTGATTTCAGAATTTTGAATCGTGAAACTAAGAGATCAAGACTTGAATGAAAATAATTTATCTATACTACTGTTACGCCAACGTAAAGTCATTTAATCCTCAACGGTAGACGTATTTTGCACTAATTCTACATTAAATGGTGCAGTCTAGCCAAGGTTGGCCCTTGCGCCCCCCCCCCCCCCCCCCCCCCAATTCAATCTACACAAAATGAGGATTTTCAATGAAATAATATCTTGAACTTGTGATCCTCCAAATGCCCGAGCTTAACATTAAGTCATTTGCGCCTTTTAATCCCTATAACTGATTTTTTTTGTTATCTAATTATATGACATTTATTTCGAGAATATTCTGATTTACTCATTCAATGAAAAATCCATAAAATATTTTATTACAAATATTTGTGAACCATATTCAAATTTGTATCGGATTACAGCGTCTTTGAACGATTTAATTTCTGTTTATTTGAGAAGCGATTATTTGATACACTCATGGCTCGTGAGAACTAGGATTAAGGGATTTATATTGGTGGCGTCAAAAACCTACTTTCTTATGATCGATCCTGACTTAAAATAAATGGATTAATGATTATTGTCAAGAATGGTGAGAACTCATGTGATGATTATTGGCATGTAAAAGATTTATTTTATATCTATTTTTCATATAGATCTAAGTGCAGTATTTTAAGGGGTCGGCTCACTTAATATGTCGGACAAACACTAAGTCAAATTCAAAGTGGCGACAATATAGGTGCACTGTTTAATTAAAACTGTTGGTAAATTGTAAAAATTAATTTGAAATAAATTAGAAAAAAAAGTAAAAAATGCTAGCCCACAATCGAATTCGTGTCTCGTGAATGCTACGCCAGCACCTTATCCACTATAGTATTCTCTCCGCGACAACAGCGACACATTATTAATAGATAAGCTATGCAAAAAGTTTGAAAGCCATTGTCTCGAAATTGACTGATTATCTCTCTTTAATATTTCCGTGAGTGAATACTCTAAATGTATACTAACATGTATACTGATTCTCATTCTGAACTTAATTTTCAACCTCATGCCATCCCTTGTGAGCTATTTAGCTGTTATTTGTACAGCTAAATAGCTCATTCTAGAAGCAATATGGCCCATCCTGATGTTGCTGTTTTGAAATATGCACAAATCTTAAGGACGACTTCACTATTAGTCTAAGAAATAAATAAAATTATGACCTGCCACTTCAATTCGAAATCTCATTTTTTATTAAATAAAAAATCAGATTTCTGATTAAAAAAATATTTCTAATATTTTTGCACAGCTTATTACAAAAATTTAATTATTTATTTAATGAAATAGAAAAAGAGTTAAATTAGTAATAAATATTCTTGAAATTTTCTGTCAACCATCCATCCAATAATCATAGAATAGTATACGTTTTTTAAACATATATGAATTTTCTGCCGTGTATCTTGATAGAAGTTTTATTGTATTGATACGACACCTTACAGACGCCAATATTATCATATTTCTTAAACTGGAAATACATTTTAATATTCTGTGATCTCTCATTGAAAGAAATGGGTAGTTGTAGACTTATGGCAAACTCTTGCCCGCAGGGGCATAGCATCACAAGTTCGAGATCTGATTCTATCAAAACACCTTAAGCTAAAAGGCTATAATTTTTTTTAAGACAATAAGACTTGGGAAGGATGAATTTTTGTAGGAAATATTTTTATTTTACTATCCTAATTTCTAATATTCAGATAATATAAAATTAAACATATTAACCTAAAAGTATTTGCAAAAATATTATAGAAATGAAATAATGAAGATTTTAAATTGACAAAATATTACAGGGACAAGTCAAAGCTTACAAGCGACTAATGTATTAACGTCATCTAGGAAATGGTTTAATTTTTGGGGTGTTTTTCAACTGATTTCTGATAAATACGGCAAAAAAGTAATAGATGTGCATAAATATTGCAAGTGAGAAAGCATGAGAAATAATGTTAATTATATACGATTCTCATACATTTTAAATATAAATTATGATGTTTTTCCTCATTTCAAATATGTCTTCTGAACTAAAGCTATCGAAATCATGCCACTTTACGCAATATTTTAAAGTTTGAAAATTTTAGAGATGAAAATTTTCCATGCTGAAAGACAGAGCAATAAATTGTCTCATATATATTTTGCGAATACATATTTAAAAATGAATATCTGAAATCAAGCAAAATGTTTTCATAACATAAGCACTTCATTTATTATTAATTAAAATCACTTAACTTTCTTAAAATTTCAAGTTGAAGTGTATAAAGGCAATAAAATCTTTTCTTGATAAAAAGAATTCTCCAAAGGATTTTTAAAACATGAAACTGACAGTAATGACATTCAAATTAGTTTCTAGCTTTCGATTTTGATTTAAAATATCTGCGTATTTCCCCAAAAAACTTGTAATCTGAAAAAGAAATTAAAATATTAATTCATTTGAAGATGATTTCACAATTACATTGTGCGAACACTTCTGTAATTATTCAAATAATTAAAAGTTAAAGAACAATAAGATTGATATTTTTAGAGTCCTCAATTAACATTTTTAAGAAAATTCAATTTAATTAACGTGGAAATTAAGTGTACAGACCACAGAGATGGCAAATCTTGAAGGCACATCACAACACCCGTGTTAATCTGCAGTAATTAGAGAATAATTAATGCCACCCTTTTTTACTGCTTGAATTTGATTAATTCCAGTCATTTTGTTGCTTTCTTTAACAAACTTCCTAAAGGCATGCAAATCATACTTTTGGACATTAATAGCTCGAAGCTTGTAGCTACAACTCCTTCTTATATAATTAGAAAAGGTTTATTTGGGAGCTTTTAAAAGGTGAAACAAGTTATATTTCTTCGCTTTAATTGCCTTCTGCAATGTAGTTTGTTAGTATTGGCAAAGTATCAAATTACAAAATTGGTCGTTAAGCCGTTTTGTACAAAAAAGAAAAGAAAAGAAGAATTGATGATTATTAAATCATTTTGTTTGAAATAGAAACACATTTACATAGTTCATCTTTCGCTTGCGATCCAATCTCAGCGTTTATCTGATACTTTTCAATTTATGTATTGGCTAAACAATATAGTTGACATTCTTATTGTTGATAAAATATCAAATTGAAGACGCTTTCGTAGGGCTATAAATAATTCTTCGAAAAACACTATATGCACAGATACTTGATTCGAGTCTCCCTCTTCTGCATTTTAATTTAGTTTTTTTTTTTTTTTTTTGCGCAATATTTGAACATCAGTAGCTGATTTAGTAAATTCTTATAATTTGTTTTCTTTAATGTAGCAGTTAAACAACTATTCATAACGAACTACAAATTGATTCGCAAACATATTTCTAATGCAACATAGATTCGAAACAATGTTTAAAATTATGTTAACGTAAATGTGTTACACGTAATTGCGTATTAAATTCCGTTAAGCATTTTTTATTATATCGTAAGATATTGCGTTTTCAAAACTGAGTTTGTAAACTTTAACACGTTAAGCATCAGATCTATTTTGTTTTCTTTCTTGTCTAACACGCGATATCTGATGTCTTTGATATGTTAACATCGATAGATCTATGTAAAATAGCGAATTTTTGATCTCAAGCTTAAAATTTATAAAGGTAATATTATTTTTTTAAATGTATATCGTCAGCCTGAATTAAAATTCTTTTGTCAGTCAACAGTAAATGATGTGGTCCTGAACGAAATGTAGAAAAACGAGGTCCGAACAGAAACTTTAGTGTCAGTCACCGGTGACTGACGTGGCACTTAATGTGCTAATTGATTCTTTTCATTCCCTCGATTTAAATAAAAATTAAAATGGTACCGTCAATCCTAGCATTATTTCCTATCGTGTAGCTTCTATTTCGGTCTGAGAGGCTGAAGTTGGAGGCTGTGTCAGTGATTAGAATCCAAGGTTATGTGTCTGAGAATAAATTCGGTCGGTGATATAACACTTAATGGACGGGTCATGTAAATTTACTTTTTTCTATTGTGACCTCCTAAGATGGGCCATATATATTTACATTTTTGCTTGAATTTTTAATACGTTGCGTTAGTTCTTCATTTTATGCGCATTGTGTCAATTTTCTAAGCATTATCAGTTATAGTACTATCTGTGTGTTGATTCTACTGCTCAGATTGACTTTTTAGGTAGTAATTTTAATTAATTTCATAACGTAATAAGGGCAAGCACAACAGAGTTTTCAGCAAAACATGAGGAAATTTATGCAGATATCTTATCCGATATAGAAAGTGATAATGAATTAGAGAACTTTGATGGAGAAAATGATATTTCTAGAAATGAAAATGAAATTGTTGTTCCCAGGAAAAAATTGCATGTAGGTTACTGTATTCAAAATATTTAAAAAGGTGAATTTGAAACTAGTGCCTAGAATACAGATGAATGGTAACTTAGAGACAATTGAATATCAGGAAACCGAGACAGTTTCGAGTCGTCCGTTAAGTATTAAGTATGAGGGCTTAATGTTTGACAAATAAATTGGAGACATTGTACTATTACGATGGAGAAATTTGTAAATTTGGTTTTTAGCTCAAATATAATCTTCAGCATTCATATAGTTTCAGAACGGTATGTTAATATAAAAATAATAAAGGAAAGAATAACCAATGGAAGTATTCTTCCCTCGATTTTATCATATCCTTCTATTAAATTGAACGTTTTATACATATACATCTTATAATGAAAAATATCTGGTATTCATTTTGGAACTCTTCTATCTCAATGACCGGTGTATCTTTGACTTGTCTATTGGTAAGGTCTTAACTTTGGACTTGAAACCAGATTCCACAAAGAATCTGAAGTAAAAATGAGTCTGGTATACTCTAAATCAAAACATAATTCCATTTTTATGTCACCGAACCTTGGAAGGAGGGAGCTTGCCAATGTTCTCGTCATCTGAACACGTCTCTTCCAAAAAAGCCTTCGTATTACTTTCAAATGGAAAGTTCATATAGCTTAACTAAATTAAACTAGAACGACAGGATCCAAAATCTAAAACAAATTCATATAGTTTATATAAATTTATATTTATTTCTATAAACTATATGAATTTGTTTCATAATAATCATGCTTTTAGACAAATATATTTTTGAAAAGAGTATTTCTTTCTTTTATCTCAGGAAGATCTGAAATATAAATATACATCAAAATGTCAAAGTCTAATTTTTTTGTGATAAAAACATTTTCTCATGATTATTCTGCGGACATTAGAAACTAATAAAAGCAATCAGTCTTCTAACATCTTTAAAAGTAGATATAAAATCTTGTATTTTACGCTTATGAAAACCTTACCGCAATTGTCAACCGATGAGAAACTTTCATCTGAATTTACATTATTTTCAAATAGGTTTTAAACATTCATTCGATTTTATCATTAGTAATTGCAGAGATGCAATACTGAATGGAAAATCAATTTTAAGATTCTATTAAGCTGTCTGAATCATTAACTGTACTCTCGGAAAATGTTACCGTTTTTTATCAAAAGCATACATATTATAAATTATAGAGCCAATAATCCAATGGTTTTTCTTAACCATCTTGTCTGTCTGAAACAAAGAATTAGAATTTTAATCATTTCATAGATTTTATCGCAATACTTTACTATTATTTTGCATATAAATAACGATGCACTTCATTTGAAAAATATTGTTTTCAACGTTGTACTCAAATAAAGATTAAAGGTATCCAATAGTAAAACGATATTTTTAATATCAGCGATAATATCAGTAGTCTCTCCGAAATTTTCCCATACTCTCTAATACTCTGAAAATATGCTTATGTATTATTAACTGCATGCCACTGGTGAAACATTGTGACGAAACAGAATTTTGGAAAGACATTTGGCAACTAACCACTAGAATGCTGCAAATACACAAACTAAATGTCTATTTTAGATGCCAAAATTTGATACAGTACCACAATTCCAGTCACAAGATTACATATCGAATTTTATTCATTTATGAAACGTTTTTCAGTTATCAAGTTTGAATGCTTGTGAAAGTGTGGACCGACAGACATTCAATTGCTTAACAGATTTGGTTCCATGTTTGAAAAGTGGCTACACTTTAGAGGTCATATTCGTGTACCAAATTTTATCTATCTAGCTTTCTTCATTTTGTAGTTATCGTATTAAATTATATTCTGGCATTTGACAATCAGATTTCCTGTTGATGGATATCTTTCAATATTTGATAGAAATCTACAAATTTGGAATGCAGACGATACACCAAATTTCATTTTTCTAGCTTAAAGACAGATTGACATTATTTCAGAAATGTATTTTTGTTACTGCTAAAGGTTTAAAGAGTTTACATTCCGAATTCGAATTTTTCGATGATTACTTTATTTTCTGTTTGTATACGTCTCTGTACGAGAAAGTAAAAATATCAGGTTCATTTGAGCTTTAAAACATTACCCGAATCATTACGACGGAATTAGAGAAATAATGCTTTTAATGAAACAAGTTATAATAACAGAAATGTTTCTTACAAATTATATCATTATGAAAATCAAAATATCTGCAATTAAAGCTGAAATGTTTTTTGAAAACAGCCTTCACAAAACACTTTTAAATAAGAAAAAGTATCGTGACAACATGCTCGGTTAAGTTCAAAAAGTATTTCGTCTCATCAGCAGGATTAAACGTAATTTTGGAGAAAAACAGGAATGAAAACAGAAAACAAAAAATGATTCTTTTAAACTCAAGTCATAATCGGATCTCGTATGAAATGAAGATGCTATTTAAAACATTATTTTATTTTGCAAGCTGAAACTCTCAATTAGTAGAATCATTTCTAATGAGTAACAAATATAGCCGTGTTTAGAAGCTGGTAATAACCGTTGTAAATAGAAACATGTCATGCATATTTCTAATCTGTTTTCTGCTTCTACGGATTTACCTGTCATATTCCTTTTACGGCATTGTGTCTCAGTTTCTAAAATAATCCAATTAACATTTACTTAGTTGATGCAGAAATCTTACGCGAATTGATTATCTGATTGTATCATTTTCAGATTTATTTAAAAAATAAGTTTTTAATTAGTTGATATGTTTCGTAAATGTTTTCTTTTATTTGAAATTTTCTGGTTATGAATATGATAATTAGAATGATGTCAGTCTTTGTTCAATTCTTTTAAATGATGGAATTTTCTTATTTAATTTTATATTTGGGTAAATAAGAATTTTAAATTAATATTCTAAATTCTGTAATTCTGATTTATTTTCTTAGGACTTCTCTCTTTTACAAATTGAAATATTCTTTGGAAATGTATTCTTAGAACACCTTTTTTAATATTCTAAAGCTATGTTTATAATTCTTAAGTACGTTTAATAAAGTTATTCTAAAATTATTGATTATTGGAAGACTGCTGTTTAATTCAAAATAGAGCGTAGTTTCTTCAAAAAATATCACATGTTTCTTAACTGTTACGTGAATACCGACGGCAACAAGATTTATTTTGTTAATTGAATTATTATTTCGTTTCACGGTAAATTTTAGATATCAGATGAAAAAACAAGTATATGGAAAAGGATCAGTCATAAGTGGTATGTTGACATAGTAAATGCAATAAGGAAACAACGCCTAAACGAAAATTTTCAGTTATATCTAGAAACGCTTAGAACAAAAATTATAATGCTATATTTTTAAAATTCATTATTGCAGCATTCAAGTTGCCTGTTGGACTACAAATAAGAATAGTTAAAATTTTGGACTTGAGATATATCTTCATGCACAGACTTCAATAGAAAAATATAAATTCTGAGAATGTTAGTTATTGATATTTTCATACACTGGTGTGCAAAACTTAAGCAACAATGCAAATTTTAAGCAGATAGCCATGAAATTGCAGAAAAGGAGTTCTTGCGATCAGTACAATGAACACGTAATTCAAGAGAAAGGTCATGCGTATGCTAATATCAGGAACAAAACATCACAGGCGACGTGAGCGTACGCAAAACACGTGCGGAAGGCGCGCGCAGCTCAACACTACAATAAAAGGAAGGACGGAGACGTGAGAAAGGTTGGTGGTGGCCGCCCCAGGAAAACAACTTCAGTGGATGATGAGAGTCGTTTTAGTGCCACAAGCGATCCCCAACACCAGTGGATTTGGAGAGAGGTCGGGACACGGTTTCATCCCAGTAACATTACGGAAAGAGACCGTTTCGGTTGTCCTGGAGTTGTCGTCTGGGGAGGCATTATGATGAACGGGCGGACTGAGCTCCACGTTTTCGACAGAGGTTCTGTGACAGGAGATCGCTATTGTCAGGAGGTGATCCTTCCCCATGTGCGTCTGTTCCGAGGTGCCATTGGATCAGGCTTCGTTTTTATGGATGACAATGTACGGCCACAATGGACTCATGCTGTTGAGGAGCTCCTGGAAAGTGAAGATATCACTCGAATGGATTGGCCGGCGTGCTCCCCTGATTTAAATCCGATAGAACATGTGTGGGATGTTTTGAGGAGACTCCTTGCGGCACGACTACATCCTCCTGGGAACACCCGACAACTTAAACAGATGCTGATTGAGGAATGGGCACTCTTACCTCAAGAACTGTTGGACAATCTGGTGCTGAGTATGGGGAGACGGTGCGAAGCAACCATTGCAGTAAGGGGAGGGCATATCCCATACTAAAGAACATCTGCTTGTTGTTCTTCCTCTTGGACAGACAATCACGTGTAATGATACTATGAGTTCAATAAAGCCTTTTTTTTGTTTGATTCCATAATGTATGCATTGTATTCATTTCTGCGCAACTATGCTTTCGTCCTTCTTTCAGAACAAAATGCTGTATCTCATTTCTGAATTTCATGTCTCTCAGATGATTTCTCGTGAAGTTTTGGCAAAAAACATACCTGTTGCTTAAGTTTTGCACATCAGTGTAGTTATATTCATACTGACTGAAATTTAAATGGATAACCTATATAAGAGTTGAAAAATATAGATATCCCCTTACAATATAAACAACGATTATAAATAAAATAAAATCATCATAATATGAAAAAGTTTTATTTTTTATCAACAATTATATTTCATTTCATTGGAATGCAATTAAAAAAGTCTTACTTTGTCCAAACAAGCAGCAAAATAGCGTTAACTCGTCAGCAACAAAAATAACGAGTTACAGGTGTTACAATACAAAATGTTACATCTGTTGCAATCTAATTCTTATAAAGGTCAAATGTAATTAAACAAATTAAAGTACGCTTTCGCTAGTTTACTAATCAAAAGAAATTTTTACTTTAATTTTGTTCTGCTTTTTAATCCCTATGTCTACGATTTCTGAACCCCGATAACAGATGGCACCATAAATATGGAATCGAAATTTAATTTAACTAATGATCATCTAGTCAATGATCTGATAGTTAGGGTCTCGTTATTTTAAATTAATGAATTACCATTTAGAATACGCATGTGTTCGAAATTTCAAATTTTTAAAACATCAGAAAGTAAATGAAAAATCAATAATCTTATTTTTAAAAACATGAGACAAATTAAGTTAAGACAGATTTTAATAAAAGTGAAATACAATAAATTACTTAGATGAACACAAATTATTAAAATAATGCTAAATTTTTTAAATCATTAACTGTATTAAATTACTGAATTTATTCTTTACATTTGGAGGACAACGGTGCTAGTCGCTGCTCCTCCAACCATTTGATATTTTTGCAAACATTGTTCATTTTAAGCCTGTGATGATTAAGTATTTCCAACCATCAGTGAGGTGTGAAATTTAGAGATGGTTGTACCTGCTCAGGTAACGTTTCCATCAAATTTACTGAAACTGACTGCATTTTTTCACTTTAAATAAATCTGATTAAGCATCTTCTCACTGAAGTGGTGTGGAAATTCGGAGAAGCCAATGTTTACTTACGTGATAATTTCATCAAGCGAATTTAAAATTATGATTGCAATTGCCCAATAATTTGTAAATTTTAATCCAGAAGTGAATTTAAATTCACTTATACAATATTGAAATCAATATTATCCAAATTGATGCAATATATAATCAAATGATTAAGAAAGGAAACGTTTTTTTCTTCGAATACAATGCATAAGTTTTAAGAAGAATTAAATATCAAAGTCTAAATTTAAGGCTTATAATTCCTTTATGTTTTCAAATCAAGGATTTTATTGCGCAAAATTTTTTGACTTACACAATCATTTTCTGAAAATTCTTCGAAATTAAAAATATAATATAGAGATTAAAAATACCCTATATCTTAAGATAATTATTCACTTTAGAAAGGAAATCTTCCGAAGCATCATTGTACTTTAATGATAATCACAAATTTACTACTCCGACCCGCTTTAAGGCACACGGGTAAAACTGAAGATCGAGCCACCGCGACAGCAGCTCTGGTGGGAACTGTAATTGAATCCTAAGGGCCATCACCGGTCACGGCATAAACATTCCAGTGGGAAGTAATTCCCGTCATCACTGGAAGGTAGCCAACCCTCACCTTTTTCGGTGCACACCAGCGTGGTGAGAACAAATTAAAACGAAACCTAACACAAATTCGCTTCAAAATAAGAATCCAAGGGCTACCCGATGTCGTGTGATTGCTAATTAAATATATACCAAAAAGTAGGCATGTGACACATAAAACCATATTTAATATTCACAAACACAAAAGCAATACAACATTTCATGATCACATCACAAGCAAGAAAAGACATAGGAAAAAAACAGTCACCAGTTACGTCATTTACTACTGCTCTTTGGATGGGAAGAGAAGGAAAGATGCCTTTTGAAAGATTTTCGCAACATCATCCCCCCTCCTTTTTGAGAAGCTGAATAGCTGCTCAAAAACTAAGTTTTAGAGTCACTAAAATTAAGTCTATTAGGTCTCTTTATTTCATGGTCGAATCTTGTCACTTGAGGCAAGTTCACATCGTTGAAAAAAGTCTCCATAGATGAGTCAGCAGGTGGATTTAACTGTTTTTGAAAATCACTACCACTCACCTCCAGAGGGAATATTTGTTGTATGGGACGAACTAATGTAGAATGTTGAGTGTTTACTCTTATTGTTCTCAGATGTCCATCTTTTCCAGGTATTAACTCTATGACCTTGGCTAAAGGCCATTGAAGACTCTTTTCCACATCATCACCAATTAATACAATATCTTCTATCTGTATGTTAGAAGACTGTGGATGTTGTCGATGGCGCTGAACTAACTGGCTAAGGTATTTTTTATAAAGCGCTCTCTCAGCACTTGGATCATTTTTGCTCTAAATCCCAATCTTTTACGAAGATGATTACCACGCAGCATATCTAAGTAATTTTTTTCAGATGTTGGGTTATCACATAAAAACATAGCTGGAGTGATTGGTGTAAGATCCTGCAAATACTTTGATTTATAAGTCAATGGACAATTAATTACTTTTTCGCATTCACATAAGATTGTTGTCAATTGTGAATATAACTTTACAAAGAGTTCTTCTCAGAAGCTATTTTAACGTTCTAACAATTCTTTCCCAAAAGCCACCCCACAAAGCTGCAGTAGGGAGAATAAACTTCCAGGTTATACGTTGTACTTCGGCATATCGTGAAACTTAATTACAATCGATAGCTAACTCGTTGTAAACACCTCGGAACGGCACCTTCCATTATCAGAATATATTGCGTGAGGTCTACTTCTTCTGGCTACAAAACGTTGAAATGATAACAAAAATGAATAAATAGAAATAGAAGAAACTAGTTCAAGATGCCCAGCTCGAAAAAGGGCACGTATATAGATTACAATCCAAGATTTATCATCTAGCTTTAAGTACAGAGAACCAGCTAAGTCCACAACAACCACTTCAAACACTGCTGCGTCTTTAACACGTTCAGCAAGTAATGAAGAGGGTTCAGCAACAAATTATTTACTTTTAAATCGACGACACTTGACACAATTATTCCATAATTTTCGAACTGTTCGTCTTCCACCTAATATCCAATATTTCTCTCTAATTAAGCTTATGAGCAATTGAGTTCCAGTATGGTAATTTTCTATATGTCGTTTTTCAATAAGTTGTTTTGTGAAAATACAATCGCCAGGCAAGAGAATGGGTGATAAAAAGTTAAGAGTATTTATGCGTTCTGTAATTCGGGTTTTATTTCGAATTACATCTCCCCCATCTTTAAAAATACTTAAATTTGATAACGATTTCAAATCAGGAAATTTTAGAATTTGTATGGATTCAATAAATCGGATCACAGCCTTCTTTATCTCATCTAAGATAAATTTTTGTCTAAGTTTCTCCTTTCATAACTCTTTTTTGCATTATTGATAAATCTTAAGACCCATGTTACTAAACGAATAATAGAATAACATTTTGAAAATTTCCTAGCATGCCAAGGTATCTCTTTTTCTGGCAAGTTTAAACTGTATAATCTAACTTTTCTTCTGTCTAACAAAATTTCAGAAGTCTCACAATTAATTAATTCATTAACAGGCCAAGTAGGGGAGGGCCCTAGTAACCAAAAAGGACCTTTCCACCAGCTCGATTCAATCAAATGACTGGGTGAACACCCTCGAGAAATAAAATCGGCAGGATTCATATTTCCGGGTACATGACGCCAATCACTTCTAGAAAAAGGGATTTTTATTTCTTTAATTCTATTTGTAACGAAAATTTGCCATTTCCCTTTATCCCTCAACCAAAACAAAGTTACCATGGAATCATTCCAAAATATTTTTCTATGTCAGTAATATTAAGGGCAAGTTGCACAGAATGTGCTAATCTGGCACCAATACAGCATGCCATCAATTCTAATCTAGGTATAGTTGCTCTTTTAAGGAGATATACCCTCGATTTAGCTCTCACAAGAAAAATATTGACTCCTTCCGAAGATTCTGTTCTTAAAAATATACATGAATCATATGCTTCTTTGCAAGCATCGACAAGTACATGCATCTCAGTTGTATCATTGATTTCAAAATAACGAAGAATTTCTATATCATTTAAAACATTAATTTCTTTTAGCCACTTTTTATAAAAGTTAATAATATCATCTGGTAAAATAGAATTCTAATTTAAATTGAGACTCCAAGTTTGTTGCAATAAAATTTTAGGAAGCAAAGTTACAGAACTTAATAGACCAATCGGATCAAAAAATTTCTGAATAACCACTCAATAGATGCCTTTTCGTAACTGCTTGCTGCTCTTCCATAAAATTGTCTAGATTTAAATTACAGTTTAAAATATCTTTATCCAGAACCCACAAAATTCCTAAAAGTTTAACAACCCCACTCCTTTTAAAAACATAATTAATCTTAACGTTGCTTTCCCAGTTTTTTAAATTAAAGTAACCACGTAATCAAACTTTTTTAGCCCTTTCAATAAATTCTTCCTGTTGTTTTACATTATTAACCCCTGCAACACAATTGTCTACATAAAATGAAAGTTTCAATTTATCAACAATTTCAGAATATTCTATAGTTGCATTTTCTAGCTAGTGTGAAAAAACCGCATCTAATAGAAAAGGACTTGACAATACCCCAAAAACTACACGGTAATGTCGGTAAATAATTTCTTCTTCTTCTTTAGCATTAAAGAAACTCAAAAAATCTCGATGTTCGGGAGCAATCCCTAATTGAAGGAAAGCCTTTTCAATGTCTGCAGATATTCAAATAGGGTAGCTTCTAAACCTTTCTATAATATGCGGTATTTGTACAATTAAATTTAAACCTATATACAATAATTGATTCAAACTTTTCCCGCTTTCTCGAGCAGACGCGTTAAAAACTGGTCTATTTTTTAGAGTAATACTATCATTTTTGCCCACTGGTCGATAAGGCAAAAAATAAGTTTTTGTCTTACTTCCAGCTTTTTCTATTATTTTTATATCTTCTCGCTCATTAAATACCCTTGGTAATCATCGAGAAGACCCATTTGTTTAGTGTGTTCACACATTCGTTTATGCCTCTTCAAGGTCATCTCTTTATTCGGAAGCATTTCACTCGCGTTTTCTCCAAAGGGTAAACTAACTTCGTATCTGCCATCCGATAAAATTTACATATTGTTTTGAAAATGCTCTAAGGCTTTCAACTGCTCCTTACTTTTATTTATTTTCTCAATTGGGTCATTAATTCCGATAGTTTCAAGATTTCATAATTCGCTTATCGAAGCATTTTTAACATACAAAGAAAGAGCACTTAAGGTCATATCGTAGTTTACATTACACTCTTTACATAATTTCTTGCTCCCTGTTACAATATTTCCTAACCGCGTATTAATTATATACATACCGCAGTCTATTTGGACAGATTCATTCATAAACAATCTTCCGATTACATCTGCGCCTAGTAATAAGTTGATTTCGCAATCGCTATTTCTCAAGTCAACTAAAATAATCCATTTTTGCTTTAGTTGGTTTATGAGGTTGTGATCAGTTAATTGTGCCACAAATCTTATTTTGTACATAGAAACTATTAGAAAAAGAAAATGAATCATCGAGTGATGAAACTTTTAATTCGAAAATTCATGCAATTGAATTTTTGTTTTCTTTCCTCCGAACAACATATGTTGCATTTTTATTTTCTTATTTGATATAAGGGGACAGTGGACATTAAAAAAAGCAAAAATGGACGAAAGTGTGCAATTTTATTTTCATCATTTCATCACAAAATATATGTTTATATTCAACTAAAATAGTGATATAAAATGTATTGTTTGATAAAATAACTATTTGAAGGTTTAAGAGGACAAAATGTATATCTTAATGACTTTTCTCAAAATGAAATTGTAATTAGATTTAAATATCTTTGAAATGTTCCAGGTGTCTTAATTTTTGAAGAAATTGAATGAAATTAATAATAAAGATTTCGGTCAAACATTAAAAGAAAATGGGGTATGCATTTTATGTTTGGATCTTTTTTAGTTCTTTAAAAGTCAATTTTAGTTCAGGAAAACATAATATTCCTATGAAAATTCAGTAAGTGTGCATAAAAATATTTCTAAATAATTAGCACTTAGTTGGAATTACAATAGCATACGTAATTTTGTTCCAAATAAATTTACATTGGGTAATAAGAATAAATAACAGAAAAAATTATATCGCCAGAAATATTTTGAAATTTTTAAAAATTATATGTCTTTTAAATTTTTAAAAATAATTTATTTCGTGTTAAAATGTTTTTTAAAGAAATTTGACTTTTTTACCCGTATGGATAAAAAATTTCATAACCCTGACTGAATAATTCCCAAAAGTGTCTAACAGAGTCCACTGTTCCCTTAATACCTAAGTTTTCTATTGCTTGTTTAGATATATAAGAATACTGAGATCCGCTATCAGTCGAAGATCTAAGCGTAGTTGATTTACCGTCCGCTTATATTTTCACAAATAAAAACATTAAATATACAATATCTACATTACAGTTATTAGTCAATGAATTGGTTTCTATTACAGTAGATTTACTCTTAACTCTATTTTCTTTAGGATTAGCAGACATTAAATAATGATGGGGGTTTTTTTACAATATACACATTAATTCTTAACTTTACAAAATTTAGAAAAATGACCAATAGCGAAGCAGGCAAAACAAGCTTTTTTGGTTAACAAAATTTTCTTTTATTCTTCTAAAGGCATAGTTCTAGCTTCAAAACAGTTCTTGAAGAAGTGTTTTTTACCGCAAAAAATACAAAGTAAATTTCGCTTACAAGGGGCGTTTTCATCAAACGTGCTTACCAACATGGAAGCAGTTCCATAACACGGAACACATTTTGGGCACATATTCCGTTTTCTCGGCGAACCAGAAGCAAAATCAGATCGGGCAAGTTCGATGAGTTTTCTCCCCTCACTTCTTTGTTTAGGAAATCAAGTAATTGTTCCAGGGATCGTGTTCCGTCAGATGACTCGTTCAAATGTATGTGTCTTTCCCATGCGATGAGAATTTCTTCTAGCAGGCAGGACTCCACTAGTGGGCTTAGAAAATCACCATATTTCTCCTGAGTTTGACCTAAACTCTCCAGGGCTCTAATTTTTGACTCGAGTTCATCATAAAGGGCAGGAAGATCTATCGTCGCACGGCCAGATATAGTATTTTTCATAGCCATGGATAATAAGTCCCGCACCTAAATTTGAACCAAGAGATTCTCTTGTCCGATCCTGTCTTTGAGCTGGGCAATCGCTTTCGGGTAGTTATCCGCTGTATGTGGAAAACTTTCGACCACTCGGGCAGCTTTTGATTTTGGAATTGCTGCTTGCAGAAAATATTGGAACTTATCCTCAAGTGGCATAGAGCTGTCCTCGTCAGTCTTACGAAACTGAGCCCAGAACGTAAGATATTCCTTGGAATCTCCACTAAACTTCTTTAATTCGATTTTTGTAATTTTAAATTTGAGTTGTGGCGATACTATTTCTGTAATCTCTTTTAGAGACAGTTGATGAATTTTTGTGCACAGTTCGGTATATCGGTCTGGAATATTTTTCTGCACTCAAAAACAGCATTTTCATCTTCAATATATCAACATTCATTCAGATTGGCACTTTTCCAGACGCTGAAATTTATCATTTAACTGCGCCTTCAAAACCAAAAGTTGTTTAGTGTCCGGATTTTCTTTCTCGAACTCATTGTCGATTTGTTTCGCCGAGCACGTAAACGATGCCAGTAGTGCTTTTCTTTGTGCTTTCTGAAGTGTCACATCCATTTTGGACTCAAATTATTTATCAGCGACTACACCCCACGTTGGGCGCCGAAAATATGAAACGAAACCTGACACAAATTTGCTTCAAAATAAGAATCAGAGGGCTGTCATCTACCCGATGTCGTGTGATTGCTAATTAAATAAATATCAAAAAGTAGGCATGTGACGCATAAAAGCCTATTTAATATTCACGAACACAAAAGCAATACAATATTTCACGATCACATCACAAGTAAGAAAAGACATAGGGGGGAAAAAGCCACCAGTTACGTCATTTACTACTGCTCTTTTGATTGGAGGAGAAGGAAAGATGCCTTTTGCAAGCATTTCGCAACACCAACCATCATACCGGACGCTTGTCGTCCTCATTTTTGAGGTGCTATACCTATGGGAATTCCTCTAATGATAAGGTTAAAGCGGCTAATCCTACCTGTTCTAAGGCCTACTTAAAAATCTGAATGTCCGGGCAGCCACAATAGCAACACTGGCAGGAACTGTGGTGGAGTCCTAGAGCCCATCATCAGCCCCGGTATAACCCTACCCTTGGGAAGTACGTCCGCTTTGGATGGGATGACCCAGAAGGGTGGCGAGAACCAACCACCATGCCTGAAGGTTCTCATCCTCATTTTGAGCCCTCCCCCCCCCTCCCCAGTGTCAGCTCCTCTAATGATAAAAAAATTTCTGTGCGTAATTTTGGAAACTATTGAAGAGAGCGCAATAGATACTAATTAAAATATTATTTTAAAAGAATATTGCAATTTCTACACCTTTACTAGGTTATATCTCAGAACTAATTATCACATAAATTAATACAATATATGTAAATGGTAAGACTGAAATATCAAATTATATCCAACTTTTTCATTTTTCATTCATTCTTCACCCTTTTTTAATCTGCAGGTTATATATAGCTTTTCGTGTAATAAGTACTCATCCAGACTTAATTTAATAACAGAGTACAAAAGTAGAAAAAAGAAAAATGAAATCAATTTAATTTTATGCCTGCTATCAAGAAAAAATAGATTAACTTCTGTGCTTACTCACTTTGCAAAACGTGAAGAAGTGGAGAAATTCGGACTCGGATCTAACAGAATGTCTTCTTGCCAATCAAATGCTGCGATACAGGGGCTGTGAATTAAAAAAGGAACAAATGGCATCAATCGATATTTAATCAATCACGAACAGGAAGCATGTTAAGTTTCATAAATTCGTCTGCGATTGTTCTGATTTCACATAACTTACAGAATAAATGATAACCAGAAAATTTATTTCAGACTTCGATGCGTTAGTGATACATAGTAAACTTAATATTTTTAATATAAAAGATATTACAGACGCAACATTCGTTTGGTGTTTCAGTCCAAAATAGTGAAATTGTGACAATTCAAATGAGTCAATCATCTAATGCAATATTGTGAACAAAGCCTTGAACATCGAAGTATAGTAGATAAACGCATCACATTACATACATGAAGATCATGAATTGGAGGAAGGTAGTCATGAATCTTTCTGCGATTGTGTTTTAACCTTCTAATTCCTGTAAATGTCAGAGTTGCAGGACCTCAAAATACTGAATTATTGGTGGTTCTGTTTAAAGATAATATACCATCACTTGAAAAATCAATGGCAATCGATTGTTATGTCAAGGAATATTTTTAAGGAGTTGTTGATACACAAAAGAGAGTTGCATATAACTTATAGGACTTTTTTGTGAAATTTTAAAAAACAACAACTTTCTAATTTAAAAAAGGAGGTGGGCATTTCATAGGAACATTTGGGCAGTCATCATTCTTCGTCTGAAGGGACATTTCAGGCATTTCACTACTGAAAGAGTTGAAAAGCATTATTCAATATTAATCGATAGATGTGAAATTTATCATTAAATGGTTCATTCTCTTTAGGCTGGTTGCTTGTGGTGTCCCTTACTCTTTTCTAACCAATGGTTTTGATCGAAAAGTTATTTCAAATCTAAAATTCTTGTTTTAATATGTAAAATTTCTTCTATCCGGTATTCTAAAGTTTTTGAAGTATAATGTACAATAGTGCATGGATAGGTTGACATGCAAAATTCACGTTAATGAATTTCGTCCAACATTTCACAAATCTAAATATTTGAACTAAAAACCGTTTTTCCAATTTTAGTTGTGTCTCCCAGTTATTTCGTTCACACATAAGCTGAAATAAGGCATACAATTTTTGAAAACGGATATATGTAGACATTCAGTCTAATCTCAAGGCTGATTTTTTTAGAGATTACGATTATCTTTGTATACTTTGTATTCAAAAAGTAAACAAACCCCAATCTAGCTGAAGCTATGTGAAATTTAATGATCTCCAACCTCAAAAGCAATCTGCTAGGCATGAAGGCATACGTTGATACTTACCAATACTGGAAAGCAGTAACCAGATCTTTCATATACAAATTTATTAGGAGTATTTGTTGGTCAACACTTTGACCCACCGACACCCAAATCTCCGACTGGAGTTATCACCCCATTGGCAATTGTTGATTTCCTTCCTTAAATAATACAAATAACAGGCAATGTGCATTTAGTTTTTAGACCTTTTATAAAATAAATTAATTCAATTATACAAATATTAAATTCATAAAATTCTCAAAATGTCAAGTTATAAATTTATTGGTTGGTTTATTTAACTTTTTTATAAGGCCAACGCATAACCATTATTTTCTGTATAACAATTATTGGGACGTTTTTAAAAGTTGAAAAAAAGATCGAATCCAATATATATATTTATTTATTTTGTCTTATACGTCTTTCATTTTCTCATACTTTGATTTGCAATAAAACGAGAGTCATGGTTTCATTTAGCTCGCCAGAATAGCAAATTGTTTTCTTTCACATATAATTTAGCTTTCTCGATGTGCTCCATGTATGCTTTGGCTCGTTAACACTTAATTATATAAAAATTCTTCATAGATTCTTTTCAACCTCTCTATTTTGAAAAATAATTTAGACCATTTTCTGTTAGTAATGTAAGTCTATCTTCTCAGTCAATTTTAGACTGACTTTTTGTCTTTGTATCTAATCTGAATTTTAAATGGACCAATGTTAAAATCGAGCTCTTAGTGGAATAATAAACATCAGAGATTTAGTTAGATTTTCAGTATTTAATTTGTTACTTTTCTCTTTTCTACAATTGATTCCATTGCCTGTAAGGAAAACTAAGAATTCGATATTATTTTAACTCCTTTAACATCTCCATCTAAATTCAAAAAGGTAATGACCGCAAAGAACTACCCTCGCCCTGCCATAGTATCTGGATTCATGTGAATGTTGAAGAAGATACGACATTTAATTCGGACACTGAAACGGATGCAAAATCCCATAAAAATAAAGCGCATACTCCAATCCTCCAAATAAAGGGGCACGAATCATCTTCGCAGTGGACATAAACCAAACCACAACATTGTCACACCCACTAGAGAAGCGAGAGCCTACTTTTTTATATTATCCTTCCTATATCTAAGGTGTTCAAGAAGGTAAATCCACACTGAAAAATATGCATCTTTCAATTATTTACAGAATGCCTATAGTTACGGAAAATTCCAAAATCCTTCGTTGAGTTGTATTGCGAAAAGTCTAACAAGCTCAGTAAAGGTATTCACGCTTTATTCCACACAAAAAACACGAAGATTACTTTCAGGTATCAACAGTCCATCAGAAGTAAATCGCTATTAAACAAAGGTAACAACAGAAAAAACTCGCTGGGGAAACTTCACTCAACCATTCGCTTGAGCTCAACTTAACTCTCCACACTACTTACTAAAGTATGAGCGTTTCTATTTTTATATAAGTCCCGTGACAGGACATGAAATGTTCTGGTTCAAATGCAAAACTCGGGACGTAATAGAGCTATTGCCAAGATTCTCAAACATTCCATATCTTCTATTTTTTTTTAAATGCCACCAAATTCATCGCCAAATGTCCACTAAGTTTGTCGCCAAGGTGATTACTATATATGTAAAATTATCTTCGTTACCAGGATATTTACTGTGCAGAGAAAGAATATTAGAAATTCGTAACAGAATCATAGAATTGTTTAAGGATGATTTGCTGTGCATCAAATATGAAACACATTCTAAGAAACTTTATATAGGCTATAACCCCTGAGCAGGAAAATATGTTTTACATCCGGGACATGCGTTGTGCATCAGTCAACACAGTTATTAAAATCAATATTCAATTTATCTATCATATGTTCGCATACGAATTGTTGGATCTTTTAACTGTTATTTATCAAAGGCATTGGATCAAAGAGTTACCGAAAGTTGTCCTGGCATTCATACGATGATTTTCAATTCCTGTTTCAAAGATTCTCATGCGTATATATATATATATATATATTTTCATTTAAAAGTTTCATTTTAACACTTATCAGCACCTGAAAAGTTTCATTTCAATACATTCATGTACTTAGATCAAATATAGCCCATGCCGTTTTAAATCGCTGAGGCGATTTGCAATGATCAGAAACACATTGTCAGTACTAAAGAATAAATAACTTTGTGATTTTCCTTTGCAATCTGCCTCACCTAGGAACATGATGACGGTGGGGGAGAATAAGGGGCCTTCTTTATTTTTTAATTTTATCATCCCCAAGAGATTAAACTGTTAGATAAGAAAAGAAGAAGATTTTATTGTTTTTACCAATTTCCTTTTACTTCTCGAATCACTGTATGAAATAGTCTTCGAGGATCATAAAATTTAGTTTCGACAACTTATGTGATGGCTGTTCCTTTTTACAAGATTTCGAACTATCTTGACAACGCGTTCAATCTTATTTTAAAATTGAAAGAAAAGCTATGGTTTGAAATATAATGGTATTTATTTTGAATAAAGAATGAAAATTTTCACCATTCGGAGAAATGGAGCACGTCCTGAGCCCTTATTTTTAAATTACACACGTGTACACATTTTAACCTTTCTTTGTTTGGTTTCAACGTTCTTTTCTTAAGAATCATATGATTTCCGAAATGTTGTTAAAATTATAAAGTATCTCATTTTTTTTTACTTATATGAAGTGTACATAAAGAAACTATAGTAATTGCTAAGTAATTCGTATTCTTATTTTTGACTAATATTCTCGCTTCAAATCTCCCTGAGTCTGAAAATACATTTTTTGGAATTATGCTTGTCTGTCACTCTGTGTACAAAATAACTCAAAAACACTTGGCGCTAGATGGATTAAATTTAATACATGAAATAAACACGAAATTTGTAGATTTCTGTCAAATTTTTAATAAATTCGATTCTGAGGAAGTCTGAGTGCACGGGAGCATGTTAACTATAAACCGTAAAGGGCTGAATAAATAAAATTTGGTACACGGGATCAACATCTGAAAAATAGATACGCATCAAATCTAGAAACAAATCCGTTAAGAGTTTGTACGCCTGTATTTTTGTACACATGTAAAGGGAGATAACTCTTAGGTAAATGAAATTTAGCTCACTGTTTTAGCATGCAAAGGGCATACTGTTATCAAATTTGGAACAAAATATGACAAAGTGCTGATTGCCTATCGTTCTGTACTTCCATTTGTAAGTAAGCCAAAAGCTTAATTAAGACTTAGATAAATAAATTCGATATGTGATTCCAATTAATTGGAAAAAAATATCCAAAATACTTCCGATTTTCTGGTACCTGTATGATGCATGTTAGTGATTAATCAGCGATTACATGTCAGCGATGAATAGCCAAATTTCCGACAAGAGATTCAGTAAAAATACTAGATTTACTCTAAAGATCGATGTTTTATATCTCTTGTTCGCTAATATCAATTAATATACAAGTACCATTTTTGTTTTTCATACTACGAACTTTCAGAACCATATAACTTTCATGTATAGTACTCTGAAAATAAAAATCTGAGCTATTATTGTATTCATGGCCTCAATTTTGAGAATGGAGAGAAGGATAATACCTTTATTGAAAGTATGCGATAAAATATTGAGAGGACCGCTCCTGCTGGTTGATAATATACTATCATATTCCTTTTCAGCGTCTCCAGAAATTTCTTAAAACTTATTCACATTAATTCTCTTTATACCTGATTATTTTGTTCTTATTGTTTTTATGCTAAAAAATTAACATTTAAAGTAATTTCTTTGTATTTAATCATATCGCTAAAATCTGAAAAATACTGCATTGATGGATGTGTAAGAAATTATACATATGAACATGCAAATAGTCAACAAATCAAATCAAAACCGATGTACAGGATGTTTTTTTTTAACTGATGGTACTGAAAGATCTCTGTAACCCGAACTATCAGCCAAAAAGCCACCAAATTTTGTACGGTGAATATTAACGACATGGGAAAAATGAGTCCTCGAAAAAAAAATTAGTTCCAAAAGTTGCCGATGCGGGAATGTGGCGTTTTTGATCTAAATTTAAGTTTTACTGCACGATAAAATTTTAAAAAGCTACAGTAAACAGATAAATGAATAACAAAGAATTAATTTTTCTACAAACGTGCTTTATTCGAAAAAAAATCTCTGTAAATGGTTAGAGATTAAAAGAAAAATAAAGTTGAGATTCTATTCGACTTCCTTTTTATTCTTTGTTCTTTAGTTTTTACTCAGTAGAATCGCTTTACCGGGGAAGACATCAGCTATTTTCAATATGATCTCCATTTTCTTGGACTTAGCATTGCATTCTATACACCGTACTCTCTAAAGCTGAATGCAAGATAAACTTTTGATTTTAAATAGCCCCGCAGAAAAAAAGACACATAAGGTTAGATCCGGAGAGCGAAAACAGCGACTGATGACTATTTCTTCTGTAAAGTGACGGCGCAACAGTTGCTGTACGGATGTACCAATATGTGGTGGTGCTCCATCCTGCATAAAGACTATTTTATCTAAGCATTACCTTTGCTGAAGTTGTTGGATAATAAAACTGCTCAACATATTTTGATATCTTTGAGCGTTAACGGAACAGATCTGCGGTCCTGCTTGGATAATAGTCTCACAAAAGTATGGTCCAAGGATAAAATCTGCTGTAAAACCACACCAAACAGTTACTTTTTGAGAATGGAGTGGGATTTCTCGAAATGCATGGGTTTGTTCAGATGCCCAAATTCTGCAATTCTGAGTGTTAACAGTCCCATTCAAATAAAAATGAGCCTCATCACTCCAGAGAATGGTTCAAGGTCAAGCCTCGTCGTCCTCCATACTCGTAAGGAAAATCAAAGCAAAGGTTAATCGAAGATCATAGTCTGTACGTTTTAATTCATGCAAAAGGCTAATTTTATATGGATAAAAAAATTTTTCTTAAAACTTTCCATACTGTTGAAACACTAACATCCAGTTATTTGGCAACTCTATGAGTGATGCTATTACCAGCAGTCCTCGTTTGATTTCTTTCAACGATTACAGGCGCAACATCTGTGGTCGTATCCTCCGATACCGGTTTCCGTCCTCTACCAGGCCGAGTTGCGAGAGAACCTGTTTTTTCAAATTTTTTAATCATTGCTTTCACTGCATTAATTGATGGAAGTCCTTTACGTAAATTGTTTCGACTTCTAAATTCGCGAAGAGCAGTGGCGGCATTGGATTGATTAAGATAAAAGAGCTTCACAAGTAATGCACGCTGAGCTAAAGAGACGCATTTTACAAATCAACTGATACTTGAAATGATTTTCAATGTCCCGCTTCTTTTTTATAACTCAAAATACTGGCGCTGGTGTCGACTACGTAATCGGGATTTTGCATTTTGCAATTTTTCCACGTGTTTTATGCAAAATTTTAGCTGTCTTGAAGCGCCACACTTTCCAATATCGGCAAATTTTGGAACTTTTTTTTTTTTTTTTTTTTTTGTGGATTCTTTTTTTCCCATGTCGTCAATAGCCCCCATACAAAATTTGGTGGCTCTGCAGCTGATAGCTGGACAGGTATCTGAGTACCGTCAGTTAAAAAAAAAACCTTGTATTTTAATAAAATAAAAACAGTCATTAAATTAACCATATGGAGCTGCTTACCATAGCATTGAATTATTTTTATATTATTATCGATTAACAATTGCTCCCTCTCTTTTTTGACGATTTGAATTGATTTTATTAATTTAATATCTTATTTATAATATTTATTCATAATTTATTGTATTTACTGCTTAAAAAAGTGGGGTGAAAATTTTTAATTAAGGACTTTAATTCTTTAGTTTATTAAAATTTAAGTTCAAAATTGAGATTAAGAAAAGTTTTTTTCCTCATTCTATCTCTAATTTATATAAATTTATAAAATTTCTATTGAAAAACAAAAATTTTGTATGGATGAAAGAAAAGTGTCTGGCATAGGGAAGAAAAGCATTGTTTTCACTGTTTTATATTAATTTTTCACGTAATTTATTCTTAGTGCAATAAACTAATCAAATGTTATTTATTAAATACAATCAACCTCTTTTTTCAAAAATTCAATAGGAAGCAAATTCGTGAATATAGCTAAAACCGACCAGAACTTTTTAAAGTTTTTCTTCAGGTACATTATATTAAATAAATTTACCTAAATTTTTTTTAAAAAAATTATATAGAACATGAGATTTGTATAACATTATAATATACAAATTTAAATATACAGTGTAATAAGGGTCGCATTAAAAATAACAAGGTTTGAAATAAAGACAAATTTTTGAGCATAAATGTATGGTTTTTTTTCATAGCCCAGATGACAATGTCAGAAATTAGTTTTTCGACGTTTCCATCGTTATCTTCTATGTTATTACATTCACAATAATTACAATAATAAAATGCCCCCCAAAACTTGCAGCCTGGGTCTTCTTAAATCATACACAAACTATCAAATTCCTTTAGTGAGGTTCACTGGAACTTAATTCTGGTTACCGTTTTTAAAAGCCTGCATAAAACTCTTTACCAGTCATTCGTATTTACTTATTAAATTTATATCATAAATTTATACACACTATAAGGTCATACGCAAGCTTTAGAAATTCCATTTTAAATATTAGCATTAGCTTTGAATCCAAATCTCTTGTATGTTGTGCTATGTTTGCTTCATATCTTTCATTGAAAGTTATCTTGAAAGATTCCCTCAGAAGTTTTATGTCTGTTAAGTTGAGTTCCGACGATCTGTGGCCTTACGGATTTGGTCATAAATCTGCCAACTGACCCATTATATGACTATGCTCGCCTGTGGATGTCTGTTCCGAGTTTCCTGCAAATTGTCGGTAAACTGAACAGACACCAAAGAACCCCGGAAAACTACAAGAGAGGGGAAAGTGTGCCTGTCTCCAGACGCGCACAGGTTGTTGGAGCGGGACTTTAGATGGTTACAGAAAATGGCCAGACACAACCCTTTCGGATCAATTGATCCAAAATATTTTTAACTACAAGCTTTATGGCATCTTCAAATTACTGAACTTAGCCGTCACTTTCAGAATTCTTCAACATTGGCATCGCTTTTAAGTTGATCATATGACTCATATCATACGAGTTTGGCTTAAATGATTTGAAATTCAGTGTGATCAAGTCTTTTAAAGAAAGTTAGATTAGACTAAATCTAAATGAAAGTGAGTTAAATACTAACTACTAGTTTGATAGGTTTATTCATATCTGGAACAACATAACGAGTCATCAAATGTTACAAAAAAAACAACTATTTGTATAAACAATGAAAATTACTTGGTTAATGGCACAAAACAGTTACATCAGTCAAAAATCTGCACACGGTGAAGAGATGGCGGTACTTTAGGGATCATAGTGGGATGCTGTCTGTCAGCAATCGGAACAATCTGCGCATGATGATCTGATGCTAGAGTTGACATTTAAGGGTCATTATGAGTTCTGTCATTAGACCCAGTAATTTGACATGATACTAGGACTGCAATTTAGAGATCATAATAAGATGTTGTTTGCCAGCAGTCAGAACAATCTGCACGTGATGGACTGATGCTAGGGCTGTAATTTAGTGATCACAATGTGGTCTACCTGTTATTAGGTCCAACAATTCCCTCATCTTGTTGATTCTAGGAACTATAATTAAGAGATCATGATGGGATACTTTTTGTCAGCAAACTCAACAAGCACTAAGCAGCCGATATCCTCGTATCTCCTATATCTTTCCTCTTGAAAGTTAAAATTTCATTTGTGTTTGAAAGAAACAGAGGGAATAGTTAACAATGAAGCTTTCTTGAATACTTCATCATAAAAATGCTTCCTCTTCCCCCTCACACACATAAAAATTATGGACATTCTGCAGGGCTGTAAACACAGGAGTGTTTAGATTTTTATATCCGGAATTCCGTACATCAGGATTTTATACTTCGTGATATAGTGAAAAAAACCGAGCATGAATTTTATATGTTTTCTTTTTGGCAAATTAAAACTGAACTATCACTCAGAACTACAATTTTAACGGCAAGTTCACATATCGCAGTCATTGCGTCTTACAGTTATCGCATTCCATGAATACTAATATTAACATAACGGATTGCCAACATGTTGACGAATTTGGTCTAAACTTTCATACAAATCTACACTTTAAAGGCTAAAATAATCCTGTGTCATGTTCTTTATGTTTCGTAGTTATCATGTTCACTTGCACTCAGGCAGATAGACAAAATTCTTATGAATGGATTTCATTCAAAAAATAGTAAAAATATACAAATTTAGTGTAAAGACCACACATACCAAATTTCATCTGCCCAGCTCAAATAATTTTCAAGTTATCTTGTTTATAGGCAGACGGGAATACTTTAAAAAATGTGCTTTTCAGACTGAGAAAGGCTTGAAACTGTGGATTCTTCAAAATCTCGAACTCAAAATTTCTGACGATTACGTTCTTTATTATTTCGTATAAACTTTGTGTTCGAGAATATAAAAAGGAATGATTGTAGTCTAATTTACTACTCAAAAATAACTCACGTTTATTTTGACAATATCCGTTAATATGAATCAAATGAAAAAAATAACTCCTGATATCTTGCATTAAATATTTTTAATATGTAAAACATGATTTAAAAAAATATATTAAACATTCGTGAGTATCCAAAGATTGTAAAACCATGTACCCTAATGATTACCTTGGTGTTAAAAATATGTCTGTTGTTTTATACCAGAAATCCATATTGCTATTTATGTTAACACGTGTTTAAGATTCTTGAAAGTTATTAGAAAAAATGTAATTACCTCTTGTATCTTTAATTTGAGCTTGTGATTTAGTATATCCATTACGCGCAAATCTTTCCATGACCCCAGGTTAGCTAATAATGAGTTTTCTAAGTGCAAAAATGTTGTTTACAGCTGACAACGACGAAAAGGATAATTAATGATCGTTATTATAGACAAATGTTTAATCGATTCTCACCTTCGTATCTACAGATGCTTTTCACATTAGCGAAAGCACCAAATTTTTCAAATCTATTGTTTTACTGCAAAAGATCTGTGAGAAAATGAACTCGCAGAATGTTTTCTTTTAATTCTTTTTTTAACCTCTGTATTAATTACCAATTACTTTATAATAAAACTACTTTTATACGGAAGTATGCAGTATCGGTAGGGAAAGCGTTGTAAAATTATTGCCTATTAAAGTTTTAAATCATTTCATATCGCTAGAGGAATTATGATATTATAAAATGAAAAGCGTTTTAAAAATAAATTTCTATTATTGTACCAAAGTTTGAGAAACAATTGTTTTTTTTAAACTACAGATATCAAAATGAAATTTTAAAAGTGTTAAGTATTAGAAGACAATTATTAATTCGATTCTAATTGAATTCTGTAAAGATTGTAATAAATTGGAATTTATAATTTATTTTAATTTTTAAAGAAAGCTCAGAGTATTTTTTATTATAATGCTCATTGCGGTTTAAGTCTTACTGTTGGGTTAAATGGGGTAATTGGGCATGTAGAATAAAATAGGTACTGGTGAAGCCTTAGTGATCTGGTAATTGTTATTCTTTAACCTTTATATACCGAATTATTTTGCCATCAATTTTATTTTTGCTCTGATTAGGTTTCGGTACAGAATAAGCTCGGGAAAGAAGAAAAACATTCTATTTAATTAAAATAACTTAATTTAATATATAATTAAATATTTTAATTTTTGCCTTTAGCATATGTTTACTGCTTGCTATCAAATTACACTCTTCTTGTTCTTTTGAATATCGTCAGAAAAAAATTTGACATATTATCTAGATATCAAGCATGTATTTAAATTATTATTTAAGAATAGTCGGTAAATAAAAGGTTAGGACCCTCTAGAAGGGAGCTTTTCCGTATTTTTTCAGTCATTTTTTTCTAACTTGTATTGTTGTTATTTCAGCTGCAATCGTATTTAAAAAATACTTTCATATCATTATTCATTCCCTATTTCGGTTATTAAGTTAAGTTGCTAGTTTATATATTTATTTGATTCTGTAAGATATAACAATTAAATGTATATTCAAATTTCCTTATTCGGATTTTCTCCTGATAAACAGGATAATGTTATTTGTTACTTCTCACAATTTTCATCATCAGGTAATTGGGAAAAATATTTTAATATAAAAAAATCTGTATCTTTCATGCGTTTTGAATATTTTATTGTGTGATAGAAGGCAAAATTAAATTTAGGAAAGCCTTAGCGTCTTGTTCTGCTAATAATGTCCATCTACTGAATCCAGATTAACAGATGGCAGTTTTAAGTTCATGTTATTTATATTCACATTACTTTTTATTTATAAAAATTGGTTATTAATAATACTGTTGGGCGTCAAGTATGGATGAAAATAAGAAAGCGGACATTGAGGAAAGGAAAAAAGTCGTGATTCTACAAAAGGAATCCGAAGATGACGATTTTGATTCTTTTCACTAAGAAATGACTTGTAGTGATGAAGAAAAAAATCATGAATAATACATGGTTGTTTTTAAAAATATGTAAATTTAGATCGATTATTTTGATCATACCAAAACAAATATGCATTATTCGTACGTCTGGGGGATTGATGGAGTTAACGGTGGTCAGCTGGATGTGAGAAGTTCGAAGATCACTAATTTGACAAAATCAAAATTTGTTTTGGTGGCTAATAATGATTAATGATTTTTGGGAATTAGATAAATGCTACTACAGATAATTTCGCGGCAGTAATTTTTTTTCAGAATCTTTTCAGGCAGTAAATTTTTTTCAAATCATCTGCCCATTTGTGCATGCGTCAGGAGGCGTTTATTTCTTCAAAAAAGGGGGGAAGGAAACTTGAAAGAAGATGTTTACGTTTAGCTATAGGATAACTCAATTTATTCACGGAATTAGAAGACATAATAGCAGCGCATCTTTCCGCGTACTACCCCCATACGAAGTGAGACCACTGAAAAGTACTAGTTGCAGGATCCTGAAACCTGACTAGGCTATGTTTTTTTATCTATGTTCCGTGGTTTATTTTTGTGGAATAAGACGTCGTTTCCCGCCATCCAGTGCACTGAGCTCTTTCAACGTACACGAACTGATTAAATATTCGTAAAGATACAATGATGTGAAATTGCGATAGAAATGATGAGAATATTCTATCACATTTATTGTAAGCATGTACACATTAATAATTAACCATGGAAGCTAGCCGTTAATAAACTCCGGTCTCTCTTATCATTTTGTTTACAGTTCGAAGTTAAGAGGTCAGTCCTAAAATAGCCCATGTGTGGCTTTAAAAAGGGATAATATTTTAACTGAAAAAACCAAACCAACAGATAATAACCCTGATGCTTATTGGAAATTGTTGATGTTCATTGATAGCCCGTACGATGCATCTTTGTGGACAAAATAGTGCTGATATATTCTCGACACACTGGATATTACAACACCACAGATATGAGGAGAGACATTCCAGGTAAGAAAATTGTTGATTCTGCAAGATTATAAGATGTTTCACAAAAAATTCTTATTAATTCCCTTATTTCCTTTAATTTTAGTATAAATATAAAAATCTGTACTATATATTTACAAATATAATAAATTTTACGAATAATAAAGGGGCATGTATGTATTATTTTTGAGATTGTGGTTGTTGGACCTCTGTAGGCCAGATCATTTGGATTAGAGAGACTAAATCTGGTACAGATATATTTTGGACACTAAAGATGAGCAAAATTTTTTTGAGTTTTTAAAATTTTAATCAGAATTTAAATTAATTAAAAATTAAGCGAGATTTCGATATTTTCACTTGATAACTTCCGAAAATGTTATTGAAGAGAAATGAATCTTTGCGCAGTTTGAAAACATAAAAAAATAAGTTTTATAACTACCGACTAATTTTTCCCAAATTTTAACAATTAATTTTTTTTTTTTGCAAAATTTTTAAGAATCATTTCGTTGTTACAGCGAGTTAGCTATTCATTTTCATTGTTCCATCAAATATTTAATTGCGTGAATTTCTTCTATTATAGGAAGCTAAAGAAAATTCTGTTTTAATTATTTTCGCAATCTGTACGAGGAATAGAAAATAAAATTACACAAATAAAAGGTTTAATAGGAAGACTGATTACACTGACTTTTTAATTCCATTAAAGTACTTGACTCTATTAAAAAGGTTCATTGACGCAAAAGGCTGAATCAGAATAAGGTTATTAGAATAACACTACTATAACACTTTAGTACTTAAAAATTTTGAGTGCGATAACCAGTATTGCATCTGGTATTAATATGCAGTTTTAGTTTAAGTAAGTGATTCCAAGAAAATGAAAAAAAAAGAAATATTGACTTTCATTTAATCACATGCGGCTTGGCAAATTACAAAGACAGAATTTTAAATTAACCTCGCGGAAGATATGTAACCGAAATTATCTTCTTTGAGGACACTCAAAAAAGACAGTCTCACATTTGTGCCACACATAGTGAAACAACTAACAACAAGCCAATGCACAAGCAACCAGACAAAATTAAGTAAATTTTGCTAAATACCATATTCGGTCTCGAAATTTTCAAATCTGTTCTAATAAAACAATTGCTATGTGCACTTTTCTACTAGCGGAGATAAAACTTAAATTTATGCCATTTATCTGTCTCGGTTATTGGCTCGCTTCCAGATTACACAGAAATAATATATGCAGATATATCAGCGATAGAAAAGGCTGACCTAACATTGCAATTTCTAACACCAAGCAAGCTGGGAAACAGCTGCCGTTGGACATTCCAGTCAATTAGTCTCCCAATTGTTCGAAATACTCCATTAACGAACCCATTTACTAATTCCTTTAACTTATTAATTAAGTTAATGTACATTAACTAATCTCCTTTTTCTCAACCACATTCTGGCCAGGATAGGTCATTGCCTTACTTTCTGTTTCTGGATAAGCTTACCAATTAATAGCATGTGTTCTCAATTTATATGGTTTTTAAATTGGTAGGACTATCAATTACTGTTAAATATTGTTAATTTGTTCTGTTGCGTAATTATGTTACTTTAATCAGATTAAGGTCTGTAAAGTCATTAATTATCAACAAAAATAAAATTGGAAATAATTAAAATTTTGGTAGAAATATTTGCCTTTTTCATGAAAAATATTATTCTGGATTCAAAAATTCTTTTTAATTAATAAAGAAGTAGAATTAACCAAGAAATAATTCTTTTCCATTCTTTTGTGTTTATTTTAGAGGATTAGTAGGATTTATTATACATGTATTTTTAAGTATCTTTTTCTTGCCATTTATGAAAGATCTTTTCTTGAAGCTCAATCGTTGCGCGGTTATTAATGGCGATTAGTTCATGTCAGTTAAAGGATATTTTTGTACTTTAATTTATTGTAACAAAATAAAATATATTATTCTAATTTTTAATATAATAAAATAATGTTATTTTTGTATGCAATTAGGTAGATATTTAATTTTAAATTTGTAATTTATGTTAATTATCAATTTTGCTTGTCACAGTTTTACTCGGATATTATGATATTTTATAACAGTTCGAAATAGATATGTATTTCTAACTGGGTAAAGGCTTTAAATGACTGCAAGAATAATATTTAAACTTGTTTAAGCTATTAAACAATATACTGAAAGAATTATGAATAAATTTTTTGCAGTGTCCGGATCCTATTAGTTATATTCAGTAAAATCTTCTTGATATAATAATCTTTTAACTATTAAGATCATTCTACTCATCTGATTATTTAAACTAGCCAAGAAAGAAAGCTTCAAGTACCACTCTTATAGATGAATTCACTGTTCACCTCGAAGAAGATTAGCCATTCAAAGGTTGGAATTTTATCCAGACTCTTGTTGATTGACTTAAAATGATGAAATTTAAAATTCAATGCATATTCAGTTTTAGTCGCATATGATTGGAACTTCATTTCTACTTTATTAATAGAGTATCAAGATATTTTTTGAAATATGACTTGCAAAATATTTATTAGATTCAAAAATACAAATTATAATTTTTTTCTTCATTTAACCCATTTTTTTTTCTAATTTGAATTGTATACTTATTTATAACGCATAAAAATTACCTTTCATCATATGATTAGACTATATACCGTCTATACGGTCCAAATGAACACTGATTTATTACAATGTATAAATATTATAATATAATGTGAAAACCTTTTCGAATATGAATAAACGGACATATTAAACCGCAAATTAGAAAATAATTGGAATAACTTTTTAACCTGGGAAAATACGAAAAGTTGAGGAACTGTCCTTCTTGATTACCCTCTATTGCGCATTGCTTTGTGAGGATTGAACACTTTAGTGGTGCAATTTAAAATTCTAACACTTCTCAGTTATTAATAATTTTCTTTCCTAAAAACCTGCACATTTTGAAAAAAAACTTTAATACTAGAATTTACAAGAATTAAAACCTTCTTCGACTTGAATTACAACATGAAATTATCTTAAATTCAAGCCAAATATACACGGTAATTTATTTTGAAAAAAAAAGTGATGAACATTTTAGATATTTTTCTTTCTTTTTTATTCTAATTTTATTTTTTTGGAAGAATAAAAAACTATAATATGGTGAAACTTTTAAAGCGAAGCTTCAAGAATCTGTCTCCTGTTTATCTAATTTTCATGCGAAGCTTCAATCTTTTAAATTTTATTCTTAATAAATGATTAAAAATACAATAAAATATTCAAAAAACTATATTATAATTCACGATTCTTTTTCACATTAATCCCTTCTGAACTTCTTGATTAATTTTAGAAGAAATAAAATGAAATAAATTTTTAAAAAATCATCTCCGAATATTTTTATAATATTTTTCATTCAATTGTAATTTATTATTGTCTTTCAAATATAGATTCATATTTATAAACGGTATTTAATGGGGGTTTTTAATCGAGATCATTTTTATTGCAAAAGGTTTTTCTTTAAAGTCAAAAAGTAGTATTAAATATAAATTGTGTTTGTAAATTGTAAGTATTAAATATAAAATGCGTGTATTTGATTTTTAAAATAATTACGGTAAAAATGTAAATTATTTTATAAAAATAAAAAAATATATATACATTTATTTTCCTTATTGTCTTTAGGCCTTAACTAAACCATTTTATCAGTCTCTTAAGAAATTTAATATGAAAGTTCAATAGTCAATAATTTTCAGAGGGAGCATTTTAAACTCTTCGAATTCCATACATTTGCCAAGTGGAAATCTTGACGAAAAATTTTCGGAACCTTTTTAATTTCTGTTACTTAATTTGCATAATCAAAATTCTTAGCCACTACACCAATTTTGCTATCTTTATATCCATTTAAAATAGGAATTCTTTCAATAGAAATCTCTGTGTTTTTTAATTCTTGCTCATTAATTTATAAGATCAGAATTGCTTTATACAACAAAAATACCATTTTGTTGTATACATACTTACTTCAATGGAAAATTCTCTTCATAGAATTCTCCGAGATCTTTTTAGTTCTAATTTATTCATTTACATAATTGGAATTAACTAGCAACAACAATTTTCTTACTTGTATGTGAACACCTACTTGTAATTTATTTCAGTGTGAAAAGATATATTTTTAAAAGAATCTTAGTCCATTAGAATATTTATTCCATTTTTCAATACCAAGTGTCATCAACGATTTCTATGGATTTTAATATCTGAGGAAATCTATTTTCCTTAATTTCTTCTTCTTCAAATAAAACCATAAACAAAACACGAATTAACTAGAGATAAATGCATAACTTGTCAATTCGAAGATTACTTTAAAAGTTTGTCACACCAAGTTTACAATACCATTTTTGTAACAACTACAAAAAATATTGCCCTTTTCTTCAGATGGAAACAGAAACAAATAAGCCTCCGAGTAATTACCGTTTCCTACTCTGTTCTTTGTTAAAAATTCGATATCTTTTCCTCAGCCTAGCTCAAATTGTAAATGTGTTTAGAAACTAATTTCAAGCTTTCAAGAAAGCAAGCAAAGAAACTAAAAACAAATACTTTACGGATAATTCGATTTTCTTTAAGCAAAAGATCAATTGGATCTGAAAAGGGAAAAAAGCAATGAAAGGGGGAGACTTCGGAACAAAATATTTATACAAACCTGAATACGTTTTAAAGGCTTTGGAGGTTTTGTCTAGACAAACAATGGAAATAATGTGATTATGTCAAATGAATCTTGGGGAGTATTTCACTTACTTCCTCCTGTAAAGGACATTTTACATTATCCTTCTCAATCAATGAGACCATTCTCTTATGCTAAAGGAGGCGAAAGGAATGAATTGGACCATTTTTGTTTCATTTTGTTATTGGTTTTCATTATGAAAAGAAGCACAGTTATTAATCTTGAAAATAATAGAACATAACGACGCTGTTGATAACGAATGCCCGGTTATGTACTTTTTTTATTATTATTTCTGGTGTTCTCATTCTCAATTCCATTCTGCTTGAAAAAGCTGGAGTAAGGCTAATCAAAATCAACCTTCCCCCCCAAATTATATCGAACTCCAAGTAATTCCATCAAAAGTGCTAGGGACTTCGTTTTTTAATTAAACTTTCAGTCCTTTACTGCGAAGGTTGGTTTTCAACCAAAGCTATTTCATTAAACTGTTCTACACCTGCTCCACGGACATTATCTTCATTTACAGACAGACATCGATATTTTACTCCACCAGCACCATTAACCAGCTCTGAAATAAAGAAAGAAAATAATTATCTGGATTGTGCGGGAAATAGCTGAGAATTAATCAGAGTGATGCCAGATTTTATTCTTGGGTGATGAGCATGGCTAATTTAAGGCATTATCTCTCTCGCTATTACATTAGGAATGCTCACCGCTTCTGCATTACTGCAGATGGCATTAACTATCTGATTTGACATTTTACACGAGAAGGTTAAACCTACTTTGCGGTGAGAGGCGTAATAGGACGTTCCATCATTTTTATTCTTTCGATTTCGATAATTTGTAAAACAGTGCAAAAATATGAGAAAGCGTAGAAATTTGTTCCCTGTTAATTATAAATGGGTTTATTTTTATCTTAAACCAAGAACTACTAAAACCATCCTTTTGATGGTTTTCAAATTTCATGTTTAAAAATTTTGATATTTATATGTTGTCTAGAACTTAATGACGACTTTTTATGAAATATAAGTAAAATTACATATTCCCATTCAATTTCCTCTCAGCCGTTTTAACTTCCATAATTAGCATGGCCTATACCTATTTATGCCAAGAACCGTCAAAATGACTACTTCAGAAAATGTCAAGTTTATAATATTTTATGAATCATTAATGCAACGATGGACATAAATACGTATTTACATTTATCTATACATCACTTTCAGACATTTCCGAGAAAAATTTGAATTACATTTTTAAAAGAAATTATATTGATTGATCCAAAGTGTTCGGCAGCCTTTATAATGAGATCTATTTTATTCCGATTACGGAATAAAATAGATCTCATTAGGATACGGATCTTCCACTTAGAACTAAAAACTGTAGCTGGATATCCTATAAGTGCAAATACAAACTGTTTTTCTTTTTTTTATTAGTAATTGATGAATTATTATATTAAACGTTGTTTTTGTCAATTTATATTCTTTAATTTACTTAAACTATGCCAAAAGTGACAATGAAAGCCATAATTATCAATTTGACTGGTGTGGAAGAACTAGGTATGTATTTAACATGGGTAGCTCTAGTGTAAACCTTCATATCAATAAGTTTGCATTTTATGATTGACTTTTGTTTATTTTTCCCAATATCACATACATATTGCATAATATTGTATAATACTAAACTATAATCGCGATAATGTATAATATTGTTGAATATTGAATTATATAATATCGTACAATATTGTACAATAATGCCCAGAAGCTTTGCAACATAAATTAACAAATCCAAAGTCATTCCTCTTCTCACGTCTTATTCACATACTTTCACATTTTTCAAAGGGCAGTTTTGTGCTTAGTTTAGTAGGGTATGGAATTGAAACGTGCGTACAATTTTGGACATCGTTTCTTTTAGTGATTAGATTCAACATTTGAAAGAAATCTGCAATTTTGGCATTACGATTAAATATTAAATTTCATTCATGTAGCCTTTTTCTTTTTTTATTTAAAGCTTTCAAATATTGAGAAATCGAAAGACAGTCGAACAGATATTTTTGGCAAAACATTCGATAAAGGTCTACATTAATATGATAAAACTATATGCTTGCATCTATGCAAATATATGTATTTTTGATCTATAATGTTCAGTTGAACCCGAGAGTTCTGAAATTTAGACCCTGACATATATATGATAGAAATTTGCAATTTTGGCATAAATACTGGATTCCAAACTTCATTTTGTTTTTGCACAGTCATATTCACATACAGGCTCAATTCCAATTTTTTTAATTCCTAACGGTGTAAAACATATATAATTAACAAAATTGAAAGTCTAAATATTTAACAATTACAATTTATGTGTACAAGAAAGTAAAAAGCGACAAAAATAAATATATAAAGGTAGAATTTTGACAGACTTTGCAGTTATAACCTGCTGGCCTTCCAAAATGATTAGAGAGACATAGAAATATGCCTTCAACAGCACAAATAGTTGAAATGATTGCGAGATATTTCCCTATTTAGTGAATGGCGATATTAATCAAGAAGTGAACACTATCCTGTTTTTCTCGGGAGCAAAAATATAACTTGGAATGCTCTGCGTAAATTCTTCCTGCATTTATAAATAATTTCCTCCTTGGTGTGCTGATTTGTGATTATTTACTTTATGAATCTTATGAGAAAATTGCTATAGTTCTATACAGTAATGTATTATGCAGACGATACAACAATAAAGTATAGGAATTCTATGAAAGAATAGTAGAAATAAAAGTAAGACGTTTCCTGATTGATAACACACGCAATGCTCAATGATATAAATTAGGATATGAAAAAATGGCTAGCTTTTCACAGGATTAAAAATGCATCGTACAATTCCCAGAATAAAATTTCCGTAATCGTATAGACAGCTTCATCTTTGCTTTACTGATTTAAATTGAGTTATTTTATGAATCTTCTGAGAAAATTGATATGAGAATATATAGCGTATTTTATGGAGCAAACAGCAACAGTGTGCAGCCTTCCTTCAAAAGAAATATGCTTTGTAATCTCATGAAAGATGTAAGAATTATTTAAAGATGAATAAACAATGAGCAATTATTGTTGTTTATATTTTTTCTCATCTCTTGCTCTATTATTGCGTGCGGATCTCATGGAAAAATTCGAGGGGATATGATATTAATGGTGGTTTGAATTCGTATCATCGAGAGCCAAATCGGCTTTGGAATCGGAGAATTTCAAGTTCGAAACTTGGTTACAACGATGACCATTATACAAACGTGTCTAGTATGCGCTAAATCCAGTCGAGATTATATGTTCTCCATTAGTATAATGTGGAAGTTATGAGATGGTTGGTGCCCGCTCAGGGCGTGTTCTCGTCATTCAATCAGGATTCAAAATTATAAGGTCAACCCCAAAATATCCCTCATGTTGCTTCTAAACTAGAAATAAATGTAACTAAATGAAAATAAACTCGAGAATCAAACGTCCTTCCACTGGTGTAGAGTCGGAACTAGGAAAGGGGTCGATCAGATAGCGCTCACTTGATCTGACCAAAGATCAAAATTTACGAAGTCTGAACCAAAATAGTTCACGAGTACTTTCAGATCATATTTCAAAGTTCGGCCTTTAACAATAAAACGTTTTCCTCGTAATTAAATAATAAACATCTGATACCCGAAACTTCCGACAGTATAGAATTAACATATAAATAATCATTCAGTGATAAAAATAATCATATAATAATGCTCTTATTCTACATAGTGTTAACGGAATATGTTAGAATCTACAAAGGCGAAATAAAAAAAAACACAGTAAACCAAATGTGAATTTCATCGATGTTTAAATTTACTTTTTATGCAAAACATAAATCTGACATAACAATACGCATCTTGTTGAAATCCATGCTTCATTAAATCTGAACAGAAATGCATTCCCCGAAAAACGTGCCGTTTCTCTTTACTTCCATCACGAGGTAAGATTAAATAGGTTATATCTAGATCTTCTTTCTCATCCTATTCATCTTGGGCAAAAGAAGTTACTTTTAGTATCCCCGAAACTACTTTATTCCGTGTAAGATGCTCTACGTGTCTTGAAAAACCAAAATTTCCTTCCGTGCTGTTTCCTGTCACAAGTCTCTATTGATCATCCAACTGCATTTTAAAATTCGCACAAAAGTGCCTTAAAATTCAGTTGAAGAACCAGGTTTTTACGACTAGCCATTTTTAGAGAAAGTCCCAGCAAACTGTTTCACCGCAGACATTCTTAAAACGTGTAAAACTTAAAAGCACCGAAGAGACCAGGTTCTTCTTTTTTCATTCAGTTCTGATGTATAGGTACGTAGTTACGTGTCAGAAAACTTATACTGCGATCATATATCGTGGGGATCTTTACGGTACTTTCTTATCCCACCAGGTTTCTTCTAGAAGATATTTGAAAAAATCCAGCCTTTCTCAGACCGATACCCTTTATTCAATTGAATCTTTACTCCTTTCCTTACTCCTTTGTTAGTTTTTACTCGGGATTTTATTTTTTCTGTCTTTTCATTTTCATAAGCAATTTAGCTTTGAATGAGTTCCATAAATGAACTGACCAATCTAAAAGGAACGTCACCGATAATTTGTTCTTTGCTGAATTTTGACTTTTTAATTGGAGCAAGATTTTCATAGATCTATATAAATAAACGTATAAATTTATAGCTTGTAAAAAGGAAGAGCCTGAATTTTCATTTTCATAAGCCTTTAGCTGTGAATGAGTTTCATAAATAAACTAACAAATATAACAATGACCAATATGTGAATGAGTTACATAAATCTAAATAACAATGAGAGTTTGTGCTTTGTTGAATTTTGACGCTTTAATTGCAAAAGGATTTTCATAAATTCTACGTAAATAAATGTGGAAATTTATAGCTTGTTGAAAGGAACAGACCGCCTTTTCATTTTCATAAGTAATTTAGCTGTGAATGAGTTCCATAAATAAACTGACCAATTTGTGAATGAGTTCCATAAATCAAAATACCAATGACAGTTTGTGCATTGTTGAATTTTGATTTTTTTTAATTGTAGCAGGATTTTCATAAATCTATGTAAATAAATGTGGAAATTTATAGCTTATAGAAAAGAACAGCCTGCCTTTTCATTTTCATAAGCCATTTAACTGTGAATGAGTTCCATAAATCAAAACATCATGTACAATTTGCGATTTGTTGAATTTTGACTTTCTAATTGGAGAAAGTTTATCATAAATCTATGTAAATAAACGAGAAAATTTATAGTTTGTAAATAAAATTGTAAAATTTATAGTTTGTAAAATTTAGAGTGTACTCGCTGATAAATAATTTATTCAAATGGATCTTTTACTCTATTCCTTCAACCAGACTTGATTCAATTAATATTTTGAATTGAAAGCTTACATTTTTAAATAAGTTTCTTTTTAATGGAAATTTTGTTTTCATTCCTGATTTTTATTTCCATACTTCATTTAGCTGTAAATGAGTTTCATAGATAAAAAATTGGAGAGAAAATGTCAAAGACCATTTGTAGTTTGTTATATTTTGACCTTCGAATTTTTGGCATTCTAACTGAAGCAGGAGTTTCATAAATCTGCATAAATAAATGTTGAAATTTATAATTTGTTAAAAAAATAGTATATCAATGTAGAAATCTTTTATTCTATTGAATCTTTTCCCTTCAACCAAACTTTATTCGATTAGCATTTTCAAATGGATATTTACTCTTTTCGACACATTACATCTTACTCGAGATCTTATATTCATTTCTTTTTTCTTTGTTTTCCATTTTCTTAAGCCATTTAGCTGTGAACGAATTTTATAAATAAAAAGAAAGGTCTAAGATAAGTATCATGGACCATTTGTGCTTTGTTGAATTTTCGCTTTCCAGTTTTTGTCATTCAAAGTGGAAGAGAAGTTTTGTTAAATCTAGACAAACAGAAGCTTAAATTTATAGCTTCAGAAAAAGGATAGTAGGTATGCTACAGATATCCAAATCGTTCAATATATTTTCAACAAATTTTGCTCTTAAATATTAGGCAATACAAGAAATGTTTCATTTAAGTTTCCTCAAAATTATTCAAATAATTATTTTTAAATCTATTCATTTATTATTTTATATTTTAATGATAAAGACAAAAACGATATTTATCAACTTAATCTCCATGAACAGACAATAATAAAACAATTCCTATTTTTTGTGCGTTATCTCACATTAATAAACATAATTAATTGAATAATGTTTCTTATATAAACAAAGAATTTTCGTTTTTCTAATACTTAAAGGAAATTTATTCTGTCAAATCCCAAGTAGCATTTATAATTACCATATTATAATAATTATAATTGTTTATTTAAATATTTAATTTTTCACATTAATATTTATAAATCAAAACAAATATAAGCTGCGTTTTTGTTGTATTGATTTTTATCTTACTTGAAGAAATATTGGTGTCTCCAAAGCCATCACTGCAAATTAGATATGATAATTTATTTCATAAAAATGCCTTCATATACATATGATGGTGCTAAAATAATAGTAAACTTATTAAAACTAATTCAAAATAAGCAATGTTGAATCAAACAATAGTTTCAACCATTTTATGTGTTTTAGTTATCTGTGAGAAGTTTCTATTAAATTCTTCCCTTTTAGCACCATTATGTGCTATCACTGAAATTTTGTTGGCATTTTTTGCTACGAATTAGTATGCATTATTTGATACACAGAATACAGTCGACTTAATTTATATTCGTGTGATACATACATGAAAGGATTCTCCGATTCAATTTTGGAATATATAAAATATCGCGTAGAAGGAAAAAAAAAATATATCGGACGTCTCGTACGGCGCAAGACAAGATATTGTACAATTTAGAAGGGATATATAGTTATTTTGCCCTGTGACAAGGATTTAATGTGCATTGATTCAAATTTACATGATTAGGCAAAGCAAATAATCATATAAAAAGTAACTTTTATTCGTCAAATGTATAAGGAAATGCCCTTGTTGATAACATCTCCCTCGATATAACTCTTGATGAATCAAATTCTACAACCAATGTACTACATCTGAATATTCATCACTCACATTAATTAGGGAAATATTAAAGAAGAATAAGAAGTGATTAAAAAGGCATTTAATTTTTTTATTGCTCAAGAACATTGGAAAAGCAGGCGAGAAGTAAAAGAAACTTGTTCGATTATGCAGAAGGAAGACGCTTGGCAAATCGACCAGTGTCTCCCACAACAATTTTTCAACTGGGAGCTCCATGCAACAAGTGCGCCAAAGGATCTCATAAAAAGTTTTGGCAATCTGATTTTGATCAAGCTCTATAGATATCAGTGACATCTTGGGGGGAGCATAAATCCTAATGAACAATCAATATATGGCACTTCCTTCCATTTGACATACTTCTTTTTATTCTGAGCAAAATATCAGTTGCTATTCAATCATCATTATTGAACTTCTCATTTGCATAATCGAAATGAAACTTCTTTACATTGTTATTTACAACTTCAAATTTATGTTTAAATATCCCCTAATTTACGTAAGAAGTGTTTCATACTGTGGAAATTTGTCTTGAAAGTCCCATACCCTGCCATTGGGCATTAGTATTATAATCGATCGGGGTTTACGAAAAATAACATATCTGTTTGGAAAATAAATCTTGCTTGTATCATATTAGGACTGACACATGATGTATCTGTATATGAGTATAATGGTCAAAGCAAATGCACACAGGTACGAAAATACAAATTATAACGCATTTCTGATGTCTATCATATGCACGATTAAAAACTAAATGTGCAATTAAAAACGTTAAGCTAATATGTAAACTAAATGTACAGAGATTATAAATGTACAGCTACAATTATTTTTCATCCTTCCTTGATTTAGAAAATTTTATAACTTAAAAATGAACTGAAATATTCTTCAGTTCAATGTTAAGATATTCAGATTCATGTCTTTGTTAATTCAATTGTTTAGTCAAAATTTCTGCTATGAAGATGAAAGATCAAATATTCTGAAAAAAGTATTCTATTTGTTTTGTTTGTTCCATTTTAAATTAATTTTGGTCTAAAGAATGTAACCAAATCAATATGTTCAAACGCTTTCATTTTTTTATCGTAATTTTCTTTTGAGAAAAATAATTATTTTTGTAATATTTAATTTTTGTAATATTTAATAATAATAATGTAATAAAGCCAACGCTCAATTTGAGTATTGTTTTCGTCATATGCATGGACTACCAAAAAAGTAAAGCAAGCGTTTATTTCCCTAAATATCGAATGTAGGTGAAGACTTTCAGTAGAAAAATTTCATTAATGAAAGTGAGCAACTATACGAGAACACTGTGATTTCATACAATAACGTTTTAAATAACTGTACAAAGTTTAAAAATTTAAATTATTTTAGCTTATAGTTTAAAAATGTCTGAGTGAAATGCTTCTTTTACATTCATCTATCCATACTCAATGTTTAAAGCTTTTATCTACTGAAATTGCAGATAATAAAAAAATTGACTTCAACTATTTTTTATACATGAGACTGCCGTTAGAATAAATCTTTCATTGTTCAGTTCAAGGATATTCACTTATCAGAATAGGTTATAAGAGCGGAATAGGAAAATACGTTAATTGAAATGTTTACAAAACTTCTTTTAAATGAACAGGTTCGATGTCTGTAGTAAGTTGCTTTCTGGTAATAATACATGAATGGATGTACACCTATATTTCGATTAGATTCATCATAGTATTTTAAAACGTTCATAGTCACTTAAATACTTCATTTTTTAAAACCTTAATATCACGCACACATTTACCAGAAGAAAAGATTAATTTCTTCTTGGGAATTGCAATACTTTTCCTATATACTTTAAATGTTTAATTTCTCGAGTTTCCCTTCTTTATTGTTGTCAGGCAATCAAAGTCAACAACAATACAGATTGTTGACACATATTTTTCAAGTTGTGAAGATTGAATGCTGTACTATTGGACAAATATTTTCATATGACAGTTTCTCATTGTCGAATGAATTGAAGCGTTTTATGTATAAAGTAAATATTACTAATAATAAGTGAAAAATCCCTCTAAATTAGGAAATAAACATATTTCTGAAAGTTTTATAGGTGGAAACATAAAACCTCATATGCTCATAGATGAACGTTCGGCCTTCCGTTATTTTAGGACACCTTGTATGCAGACATATTTGAAATTGAATTGAAGTAGTTTTGATTTGTTGCATTGGCGATTCGTTTAGAAACTATACAATCAATGCAATTTGCAACAACCAATTAATTTTGAACTAAGGAAAGACGACAAGGCCTATAACCTTTTCTCCAAATAGATAAACAGAAAGAAGGGTTCATATATAAATGCTGTTCATATATAATCTTTAAAAAACAAAAGAATGCACTTTATCAATTAAACAATTGACTGAATATACACAAAATTAACTTTCTTGCTCTAGAAGAGCAATGCAGCTGAACAACTTTGAACCCATATTTCTAAAAATTATATATCACAAGGAAGCAAGTTATAAGTTTTACGCATTATTTTCATTTTATTATGGCTATAAAAATGTAGGGCATGCATAGAATATATTTGTAACTCCATCTTAGAACATGTGATCCTTACAATATGAGCGAGAAAATTACCATAACTTACAGGTAAGCGAGATATTCCACAAGCAATGATAACACCCCAAAATCCAAGATTAATGATGTTTAGGCTCTTCAGAAACGCTGGTACTGGCTCTGAATTTTAATCAGGGCCATTCTAAAGCAAGCATTACTGCTGACACCAATATGCATAACTGTGTGTTCAACATACTCCTGACGAATATTATGGTGCTGACATGGATTTCGTAGATACTAATGCTTTGAAGAGTTTTATATCAGTTAAATTAAACAGAAAGAAATGTATCCTGATCACCAGTAAATAAAAAATTAATTGAGCTTTGACTAATATATGATTATAATATAATTTTTGTACATAAAAGTTAAAAGGATATAATCATTTATTAATTATTCATATAAGCTCATTTTATTTATTAATTATATAAACTGATGTCAGCTAGTGGTTTATACAATAATTATTTTCCCTCTTGGAATGCAGGCTTTTAAAATTTACTGATTTAATAACCAGTAAAACCAGAGAAGCTTATTAAAATACCATATAACAATTAGTTGTAAAGCATAAAACAATAGTTTGCGTCAAAAATATGAATATCAAAACAGTCATATCCGCAAATATGATGAAAGAAATTTTCTTAATTAATTGTAGGAAAATTTCTGAATTGTAAGATTGGCTACGAAATTCCATCTTTAGTAGCATGAAACAAGTCAAGTTAAATGAAAGCGAATAAAAATGAAACTAATAATGAATGTATTACATTGTATTGCATTATATTATTGCTTTAATGTTTCGTAAAGAGGCCATAATGGCTTGACAGTAATATCTCAGCATCGGACCTCGAGGATTCCAGGCGTCTCGAAACCAGAAGAACCGCCATGTTGCGTTCAAATAATTCGTGTGAACGGGCCTGGTGCATGCAAAATCAACTTGGACCAAGCACCTCCACGCTTGATTGATCAGCCTGGAAACTTTTGATTAAGTCCTTAAACCAGGTGTCTTCCTCGCCATCTAACAATGGCTTAAAATTTGGAGATCTCTCAAAATAGCTCCAGGTTTACTTTGAAACTGGACGTTAATATATAAATATTTCGTACGAAATTCTTTTTCTTATAACTTGCTTTAAATCCAAGCTACTTCTTATCAGAAATATCTAATTGGATGACTCCTTCTCTGCTACAATTGTTGCTTTTAAAGGGACATTGATAAGATTAAACCTTCTCTACTGCAATTAATTTTTTTGATTTACTATTTGTTGTTTGATTTATAATCTATCGTGTATGTATATTATTGTATATTGTATGTATAACAATAGTATATGTATTGTATTTTCTCTATTATCTGTTACTTAGAGAACAAAAACTTCTGTAAATCAGCATTATACAGCTTTTTTTTCCTTATTGCATGTGCTGCAAATTGTCTATAAAATTAAAACAGCTTAAATTCTTAACCATCAGAGCTGTGCGTCGTACGGGCATTGAATTGTCATTTCTCAAATTTTTAAACCAAAATTACATTATTCGTAGACACTAAAATTTGATGCAAAATATTATTTTTAATTCTCGAACGCCTTTATTATACTATAAATTCTTTAGGACAGCATATTTTAGAAACGCTAGTTATCATATAATTAAATAATTAAAAAGCAAAACATTTAAAGGTTAACTGATTTCAAAATATTGATTTAAGCAAATATTCTAAACTATCGGTCAAGATTGTGAGAAATACTGCAAGATTGTTACAGATTACTCTAAATATTCAGAAAATTTACTTAATTCGGAGCATTTTTAGTAAATTTTATGCTTGCGTTCTAGAATATTATTTCTGTGTAAATAGACTGAAAAGTAATAATATATTTTTGAAATATTTAGAATGAACATTTTATTCTATGTCTTTTTACCTTAATTATTTCATTCTCATTGTTAGGCGTCGAATAAAAGAAGAACAACAATCCCTCATATCAATAAATGTCAGATATTCCTCAAAACAATGTGAGGTCTTTTGTATTCGAAAGAAAAGTGAATTGATATTGACTGCATCCTTTGTCCTCGTCATCTGACCACGGTTCACCCTTTCGGAATGCGTAATAAAAGAGCCGTTGCGTTGTTTTAAAACTGAGTGTTAATATAAATAAGCAAAAGTGGTTTGAATTAGAAATAGTGTAAACAAGATTTCTTGCTAACCAGAAAATGTTGGGTAAGATTAGTTTGGAATTTTGCAAAGGTTGACAAGAAAGTATTCTTTACTTATCTTTTCGAAAAGATGCAAAATCTGTCATCCGTGAATAATCCATTGAAAGCAACATAGTAGGATTGTCTTAACAGTAAAAAACTTACTCAATATTACTACATTTTTTTTTCCGAAATGTCAAAGAACAACCAAGCATCGAAAATATAATATACAAATCATACCAATAAATTCTATGCAAAAATATTAAAATGATGATTGGAAAAGAAGACAAAATGAATTTATAGCTCAAAGAAGCTAGTGGAAAGCGTTACTGACCAAGGTTGCAAAAATAAAGCTATTTAGCTTAACTACATTAAGCTTTTTCGGTTATTCAATGTGCTCAAATACCCCACTTCCAATTCTACTTCAGTAGAATTCAACCAAAGTTTTGCTTTAAATGGAATATTTTTCATAGGTTTGTAATTCATAGAATATCACGTATCATGTCCATGAATATTAGGTCTCTAATTAGCTACGTATAACTTCGGTAGAAATGGATTCCAAAAAACCTTCGCCATAAGCAATCTTGATGGTAAATTAACTTTTCTTACCATGCAAGATTTTAAGACGACTGTGATCAATGATGCTTTTCAGTGACGGTGACGGATGCTTTTGGAATTTGAATACAGCGTTTGTTGATTATAAACGGTGATAAAGTAGCGTTTTCAAAAGATTATTAAAAAACAAAAAAACATTGGTTAGTTTGACCTGATATTTTATTACAGTATACGTGAAGCAATGGGAATTTGTTTCGAGAAAGAAAAAGAAAACTAGCTCAAAAGTTGATCATTAAATGACGCTGTACTCATAATAAAATGTTAATTAAAAGGCGTAAATTGTTATTGTGATATTCTTTGTTCAAAGCTCCTGCACCATCAAAAGATGCCACTGTGGATAGGAAAAATTCGGTTTTTAACTGTCCCTAGGTCAACACTCGTGGAAAAAACAAACACTAATGAAACCATTAAGAAAAGGGACTCCGCGACGACTTTCTTAAGAAATGTTCAAAAAAATAATATCTACAATTCTCCCCCCTAATAGATGAAAGAGTAAAACAGCATGTTCTACAACAGATCGGAGTGTTTCAGTGGTGATATCGCGAATGTGTTGCGTAACGTGTGTTTTCAATTCATTTAAGTTTGCAATCAGATCTTCGTACGCAGCCTTTTTTAGGTAACCCCACAGTCAGAAGTGACAAGGGTTCAGGTCAAATGATAGCGGCTGTCAGGCTGTTGAAAAATAGTGATTGATAATTTTGTTATTTCCAAAAAGCAGATTCAACTATCGCTTCTCTGATTGTTCAATGTGAGGAGTGCCATGTTGCATAAAAATTGTGATGTCCATACATCTGCGTTGTTGCAATCCTGTAATGAACTGTTTATATAGAAAAAAATCATAACGTGCCGCACTGCTACAGTTACAGAATCTTCGAAGGACCAACCACCTTAAAAAAGAAAGGGCTTCGATAAATGTTGCTTAAACTCTCATCACATAGTGGCTTTTTAAGAACGAAAAGGCAATGATTGCATATGGAACGTATTCTCTCCTGCCCATGTTTTGCAATTTTTAGTGTTATCAGGACCTTAGACATGGAAATGGACTTCGTCTGTCCACAAAATGTTGCATGGTCGTGCATAACCACTTCTATTTGAGCAAGAAATTGCAGGAAGAGAGCTTCTCTATTTGAAAGTTCTGCAGGCAGCAACTCCTGAACATTTGTAATTATAAATGGATAGCATTGAGGATGCTTCGTAGAATTTTACGAACCTTGCTTGCAAGCATGTCTAAATTTCGAGAAATTCCGCTTCCTCTGGATGGTCTCAAATCATTACTTGACGCTTCTTACATTGCTGTAGACAAATCTTCATTGATATTTCACGTCAAATGAACCCTTCTCTTCAATTTTATCAATAATTTTCTTCAGGCCAAACTATGTCATGGTACCAGAGGTTCTGCTTAAACCCTTTAATGTCTAGAATTTCTTTAATACATTTGCCACACAATCACAGTTCTTATTAAAAGGCTTCATAGGCAGAGATGGATCCCGCAATTATATGTATTTTTTCTGCCTTCTCAGACACAGAATAACAGAATGTGTTCCCCATATTTTTTATTACAAGCGTAATGTGCGGTGCATATGTCACGGCGTAATTAGCATCTTAAAATTAACATATATTTTAAAGCACTTGTTTTTAGAATCTTATGACTAGTACAGCGCCATCTAATGATCAACCTTTCAACTATTTTTCTCAAAGCGAATTCACATTGCTTTTTGTATATTCAGATAAAATAGCATGCCTTTCTAACCAGTGCTTCTTTTTTTACGGTTTTTGGAATGTGCAACTTTAATTATAATCACCCTTACTTTCAACAAGTAAATATTATTACCGTTTTATCTTTTAAGATGCCAATAAGTTTATGCAACATAGTGGATCGTTCATAGAATCTTAGCGGATATCAGTATGAAACAATTTAGATCTAAAAGCTTTGCACCCAATTTCAAGGTTTTCAAAATGACTTTTTTAAATATTTGAACACCATTAAAACATACTAATTTAAAAATAACAAATTACCCACCCTTTTTATTTTATTTAAATAGTGATTTTTAACCTTGTCCATATTTTAATAACTTTGATTTCTATATTTCTATTACTTCCTCAATGTAACAAAACGATCAAGAATTTATGTCTGAATATTAATCCTTAAGCAAATTCAAAGTAATTCAATTTCAGACATGCTTATAGAAAAATCAATTTTCAAGTAAAAATGGACCTTTTCCCTAAATAAATAATCCTATGTAGAACGTCCAAAACATACATCTCTTTTCTCCTGAATGTGAAATATTTAGTATTCATTATTCTGTTGCATTAACCTCATACATATAACCAGATTAGAGTTGTGAGCACCTGTCAGTTATTCTATTAAGAAATTTTTTTTAATGAATTTCCTCACAGGTTTATTTATACCCAAAACTTTCATAAACATTATGAAGATCATAACCTTTCTGTTATTCTGTTGCATTAACCTCATACATATAACCAGATTAGAGTTGTGAGCACCTGTCAGTTATTCTATTAAGAAAATTTTTTTAATGAATTTCCTCATAGGCTTATTTATACCCAAAACTTTTAAAAACATTATGAAAGATCATAGTGTAGACAAACAATGAAAACGATTTGCTTATAAATCTACGCCTAACTTGTTAGGTTTTTAACGCAAAATATTAAACAATTATTGATTATCTTCCCCTTGGAGAAGTGATAACTTAAAATAATGGAATCAATATAAAGCAAATAAGAGTAAGAATAATATTAATTTTTCCTTAAATTCGAAAAAATGGCCCATTTTATGACGCCGATACCAGCAAGCGATGATAGAGAATCATTTATTCATGTATAGATGCGGATTAAATATTCGATTTGATCGAATATTCCGTGGCAAGACGAAAGCCCAATCACGTTCTGGAAGATGCTTTCGGCACTTTTCCATCCAATCGATGAGTTAGAACATCATAGATAAAGCAGAATTCCTATTCCTACGGCTATTCAATGATATGAAGCAAATTTTTATGAAATTGTCGACTAGTCTGTGCACAAAAAGGAATCGATGCAATGTCTTCGAGCAGGAATCGTTAGGCACGCATACGACAAGCACGTGTCTGATAAAAAATAAGTGAAAAAATTGGGAATTCTAAAAAGAACAGAACCGATGGACTAAGTTTCTTAATAAGATGAAGGAACGATGTACAACAGAAAAAGAGGAATTGCGTACTTCTTCCTTTATGTTTAAGTTCACTGCTACTTATTGGAAAACAAAACATGACTCTTAAAGAGCACGATATTGTGTTCAGTATTCAATTATTGAAAAATATATCGCAAAGGAGTATGTCTCAATCAAATTATACATAAAAATGCTGAATTTTTATGAGTCTTATTCCAAATTTGATTGTTAGAAAGAAATGTAAAGATAGTTTGTGTGAAATTCTCAGAAATTTTATACAAATAATTATTTGTTTTTCTTACATAACACTATGTTCTAGAAAATTTCTGCCAGATTATTGAATGAGCAATGAGGATTCATATTTTATTATAATCGATATAATATTCGTTGACAGAAATTGTTACCTTCAACTCTTTTGTATATTATTAATATGAATGTATAGAGCCGATATGCAATTTCAACGCCAAAAAGGGGAGGGGAGAGGATAGTACTGAAATTTCTAATAAATAAAATATTAAAATTTCAAATAACTGTAAATTCAGCTTAAATAAGGAATGAAGATCGAAGAAACCACATTTAAGAAAGTCAATTTCATACAATCTATCTTTTTTTTAACGACTCTTATTCTTTTGCATATCATTTGCACATCAGATATACGATTGAATGAAAAAGGTGAAGATCTACAGAAACAAAAAGTTGGGATGTATACTTAAAATATTTAATAAATGCACAAATAAATTTTTCATTGATGTGATTTTCTTGATGAATTAGCTGTTTCAGACAATAATCTGAAATACTAGTGAATAAATTATCTTTATAAGAATTATTGTTGAAATAAGAGGTTGGTAGCTAAGAATTAACACTGATTTTGTATTTTATGTATGAGCAATCATTCACAAACTCATTATACACCTTTCACCTATAAATATTAAGGATGGAATGCATAACAAATGCTTTTTTTACCTTAATTCCCAAAATTGTGATGTCCTGTAATGAAGCTTCTTTATCCATCTTATTGCCACATCTTTACTTAGGAATTAATTTCTAAATGCACATTGTGAAAAATGTCAGGTAAAAACTAGCATTTTCTCTGCCGGTCCGCACTGGACACAACATGCTATATGTGGAACTTCAACAAAACATAAGAGATTTGTATCTGCCAGAGTCGCAGTGTACTAGTGATTTCTTTCTAGGCACATGTTATTAAGTACAAAGTATTCCTCACTAGTTCAAATCTTGAATATTAGAAATATTGGCAGAAAGGGATTTGTATAAAGTTGCATGACATGCATGGTCCAGTCACATTAATGTGGCCACCTCTCAAAATATAGAATAATCACCTTTCGCAGAGCGAAAAGCTGCTAAACGTGCAGGAAGAGAGTCAATTAAGTTCCTGAAGGTGTTCGCTGGGATATTGAGCCATGCCAACTCCATTGAGGTAGCCAGCTGTGCTAGGTTATGCGGGTGAGGATCTATGGTGCAAACAACCCGATTGAAGTGGTCCCACAAATTCTCGATTGGGTAAAAGTCCGGGGAATTTGATGGCCGAAGAAATACAGTAAACTCATCCTGGTTCTCTTCGAACCACGCATGTACACTGCGAGCTTTATGGCACGTCGCATTGTCCTGCTGGTAAGTGCCAACATCCGAGAAAAAATAATTCGCATGCAGGGGTGAACATGGCCAGCAAGGATAGATGCATACTTGTGTTGATCCATCGTGCCTTCCGCAATGAGTACACTCAGAGAATACCACGAAAGCATTCCACAGACCTTAATACTCCCTACTCCAGCTTGGACCCTCCCGGCAATTGTTGCAGGGTGTTCGCTTTCAGACATTTCACGCCGTATACGCTAATGCCCATTTGTCCGATGGAGCGCAAAATGTGATTCATTGGGAAAAGCCACCTGTCTTCACTCTGTGGAAGTCCAATTGCGGTACTGCTTGCAAATTCCAGCCTTCGTCGGTGATGAACAACAGTCAGCATAGGTGCAATTGCCAGGCGTCTGCTGCTGAAGCCCATACGCGGCAACGTTTACTGAACCGTCGTTGTGGAGACACTCTGTTTGTAGCCTCTTAGTTTATCTGGGTGGTCAGTAGCTCAACTGTTGTACGTCTATTCGCCGGAACGGATCTCCGTAGCCGTCGTTCATCTCTGTAATCTATGGCCCGCGGTTTACCACATTTGCCACGTCGCTGATTGTGGATAGTGCCAGTTTGCCGAGGTATACTTTTACCTCGGCGACCAGAGAATAGTTTAAAAAATTAGCCGTTTCGGAAATGATTTCACCCTTGGCCCGAACGCCAATGATCATGCCCTTTTGGAGGCCGAATAAATCGCTCCGTTGCTGTATGACTGCAAGAACTGAAATGTTTTCCGAATGCCCACAACACACTATGCATATATACACCAAATTTGCTGATAGCACATGCTTTCTGTGTTTGGTTATTAACGTTGACGTCAAAAGTAGACGGTGGTCACATTAATATGACTGAACTGTGTATAATTTCCAGCAGAATCACCTCCCAAATATACCTGCATAGTTGTTGGCTGTACGAATGAGCAGTTAATACATTCCGAGTTTTCACCAAATGTAGTGTCTGCCATATAATCTAGTTTTGATGCCATTCCTATTAGCTCAAGATTTTGTGCGATTTCTCCACAAGGTTATTCAATATCCTGAATACGTGACAATACGTGAAGATATCATAGAAGTGTTGCTGAGCAATTTTTGACAGCCAGTCAGGTCAGTTTTGAAAATCGCTACAAAACGAATTCACATTCTATGCTATCTCTTATCAGCACATATACGCGATAGATATCTCTAGATATCTTTTAAATCGTTTTTTTTTATCTTTTCTAAATCAATGATTCTCCATTTATTGACTTTTCTCATATCTAATAAAATGTTCGAGACATAAACGGTGCCCCAGATTTTGCCAGTAATTGTTACTGCAAACAATCACGGTGCTCGGCGCAGAACCACTTTACTTAGTCTAGACAGCATTTTCAGGGCTATAACTGTCATCGCACTGAAATTAAAAAAGATGTGAACTTAGGTCTTCAATGGACAAGCTGTATTTAAATTATTTCCATCATATAAAATATCTTAAAGAAATAGAATGTAAGCTTCCAATTTTTTTTAACCATTAAAACTGGCACTATATTTGGTGATGGCTAGATTTTATTTTTATTGCATAGATATTTAATAAAATTTTAATAAAGCTACATTTTATTTTAATAATGTGAATTACATATTTGCTAACTTGTCTGAACTAATTGATTTAAATATATTAAAAATCATAAAAATCTCATCTGCTATTTATAACATTTCATGATTTTTTTGACAAAAACAATTTTTTATTTAGTTTATCAACAAAACCAAAGCAAAAACTTTGCTTTGCAATTAAACCTATTAACCTATGCAATTAAACTTTGCAATTAAACCTATATACTCTCATTTTCATAACATATACAACCTCTTTTCTGCTGATTATCGATGCAATTCACATTACCTTTTCCAGTTAAGAAGCATGTTTAAAATTTATCTTGGATATCAATTAAAATTTATTGGACTATTTTATTTGATTTCTTCTTCCATATTTGTAATGATAAAATGCTGCCATATATTTTCGTTTCTATTTTGAAGCACTTAAGCTCAGATATTTTGCATAGCCGTGGTTTTTCCAGAAGGAAATACACTATTTTTATATCCGAACTCAGTTAACCAATAAATTTTAATTTAATGAGAGAAAGTTTCATATGGTGGTGAATTTATGAAAAAAATGATTAGGTATTCTTGAGAAATTTTAATAATAAATTATTAAATGTATTAAACAATACGTTTTATAAAATGATTATAAAACATGTTTGGATGCAGCGTAATAATAAGATTGAAAAGTTTTTCACAAAATTCTAAAGTTAAGTTAGTTCTCTAAATAGGAAACACTTAAACGATAAAATAAAGAAATTAGACCACATTTGATATCACAAAAATGAAAATCAATCAACTTTCATTATATCTGTAAAAATATTTCGATTGTGAATTAATTATTTTTACTTACAGTATTTCAACTAGCTTTTATGATATCCGTTTCGAAAATCAAATATTTGCTTAAAATTGTCATTTTGTGAAATAAGTATAATAAAGAAAACATGCTTCTTTAAAAAATAATTTTATTGATTTTTACTGCATTATGCCATTAAATTCAACAATTTTTGCAGGAAATCTTCAGAATTTGAGCTTAGAAATGCGTATCATATATCTTTTATTTCTTATATATAATCATAATTAAATATTTTCATAAAACTAACGGTGGAATGAAATGAAATGTAATAAAGAACTCCAACTACTGCATGGAACTCAAGTTTTTCATCTACTATTTTTCGCTTCTTAAAATTGCTTTTATAACGCTTTCTGTTTAAGTATTTTATTTGGTGAGTATCGCTAAAAATATGAAGGTTTCATGAAAGCTTACTTAACGTTATTAATAATTATAGATATGTAAGATAAAACACAAAAACAAGGATCAACTGATTTGATAATATTTAAGAAATCGCACTATGAATTATTTATATTTATGTATAACTGAAAAATGCAAGAAATATTTCATCAGGTGGAAGAAAGGTGAATTTGCCGCCTGGTTAAAACTGCACTGTACGCCTATTCCCTCTAACAAAGAGTCGGCAATTTCAAAAGAGCAAGACGATGCACCTATGTTGAAAAACTTGCATAGTTATACATTTTTAAATCTTATCCCGATCATTTATTTCTATGATTAGCTCCTTTGATTTATTTCCTACTAGCCGCCTTTGGCGACCAGCCGGTTCGCCAGTATTACCGCTCGCTACAATATCCAATTAAATATTTTAAGTAACTGGTCTCTTAAAGGATTCTCAAACATAACATTTTTAATCTTCAAATTTTGATAGTCATACCAAACTTATACAGTTGTTTAGATCGTTTCGTTCAATTTGCTATATATATTTTTCTAATTTGTTGTCATTTCCGGTAAAACTTCCGGTAAAGCAAATGATGAAATTGCAATTAATATAAAGATATTTTTAATAAAACCAAGCGTTTTATTTTATTTATCATCTTTAATGTTATTTATTTATTATTATTATTGAATGTGAGTATTGCAAACAGAATCGCTCGGTATTTAAGTCTTATGTGAACTACAAAATATTTTTCATCATTTATGTAATATCTCAAACAATAATTCAACAAAAATTTCTGAGATTCAGTGTAAAATTCAGTTTTTAGTTTTCAAAAGGAGTGAAATGAAATCAATAATAATATTTTGTTCCTGCCTATAAATATATTTCAAAAATAATGAAATCTAAATTTAATGCAGTAAGGTATCATATTCTGAGAAATATTCTGGACACACCAAATTTTAAATAAATGAATGAATGTTTCTATTTTCCACGATCAACTAAGACTTATTTATGAAGTTTTAAATGTTAAAAATTTAGAAAAGCTCACCATTTTCATAATCTTAGGCCAATTAATCTTGAGAAACCTGCGCGCTAATTGGCATATTTTCTTTGAAACGATCGATAGAAAATCTAAAATTATCCTTTTTTTATTGAATAGTGATATTCAAATTTTCATAAATCAGTCAGTTTAAGTGATTGGAAATTAACTCTTAAAAGTCAGTGATTTATTTGATTGTAAATTAACTCTAATACCACCATAAAATCTGTGCTTTCTCTTGTGGTGTATGCATTCTTCTTAATATCCGCTCGAATAAAACATCACATACAAAAGTACTACATAGAACAAACACATCAAAAGTAAACATGACATTTCAATAGTTGCCAAAAACAAAAGAGAGAAAAATGCAATTAATAAGCAGACGATATTTAGAAAAGTACAGATATTTAGACTGTGAAATGAAATTATCTACACGCGCAGATGATATTTCCAAAAGTAAAAATATTCAAACCTGAAAAAGAAAATATATGAGTTATTTCATCAAAAAATGCCATAAGTTTGTTTATATCTTCATTATTTTATGAGTCATTAAACATCAAAATGGGTCCGGAACTAAATAAACACCCTGTATAGAGAGTGTAAAAGATCATAAAATAATTTTTCTTGAATTTATTTTTTAGAAAAAATAATATTTCATATTTGTTTCATTTCCTACAGACACGTGCCGAAAATTACATTTTTGCAGATTTTATTTCCAAAAAGATTTAATTTATTTTTAATTGTAGCTTTAATCAATGTGATGGCAACACTTTGAAAAAAGCTAATTTTTTCCCATGAATGCGAAACGTGCTTAATTTTAATTTTTATTTTTTACGAAAAAAATTATTGAAAAACATAGTTAAAATATTTATTTAAAAATTCATTAAAAATAGAAATTTAATTTTAAAATTAAAACATTAGTATCATTTAAAAGAGAAATTTTTGATCTTTAACTTCATGTAAAAATCTTTTTTGTGCGATAATATTTTCGGAAGTTATAGCAGAAACACGTCAAAATTTCGCTTAATTTTTAAATAAATAAAATTCTAATTAAAAATTCGAAAAAATAACCCCCAGGTGCACATTCCTGGCCTCCAAGGTATACACGTGCCAAATTTGGTAGCTGTAGGTTGAATGTTTGGCCTGTAGAGCGCCAACATACGCACACACACACACATTGAGCTTTATTATAAGTATAGATATAGATTATGAAGATGTTAACAAGCTGCTGCCAATGAATGTCGCAATTTTGAACAATGACATCAGACAGACTAGGCCTTATTCCTGCTCTCTATCCCTTCCAACTTGAGGCTCTTTAATCATTACATGTATAAATCCTACATGCAAGACAATATTTCTTCAAACTAGAAGGAGAGCTCTCTTTTTTTATTTTCTTGTACACTTCCACTGTATATCCCTATCTTTTCCAAAGTGAATATGCTTGGCCCTGAGTAAACAAACCTTAACTTTCTGAGTTCTATATATAATACAATCTTCTCTTCGAACTAGAAGTGATCTCTTTTTGACTTTCTAGTATATTTCCATATATATGTGTTATGCATATAAGTAATTATAGTGAAAAAAATATATACATGATTTCATTCATCAAATTCAAAAAGCTAAGCTGCTCTTAGCTGTTGCGTTCATATGAACGCGGAAGTACAGAATAATATAGAATAAAATTTGATGAATTTCATCCAAAAGGTATTTAATATCTATCTAATTGCGTACTTCTATCACTTGCTTTTATTACATTCAGTATTTTAAAGTGTTTTTTTTTTTGTTTAGGTTGGGGGAATCAGAGAAATCTATGATATGGGGATTCATAAAAACCGTAAGTTGATTTTTTTAATCTTTACTATATCACAACAATTTATTGTTGCTTTTTAAACATGAAAGAATAAAATACCTCGTATCTGATTCTAAAAACTCTGATACGAGAAATTAAAACAGAAGATATTAGTCACAAAATTTCAGTTCAGCATCATCGGAGATATTAATCCCATGAAATCAGCCATAATGAATAAAATCAGTACTACAATAATATTATATAATATATTCGAAATTCAATTAACTGGAGTAGAAACTCCATAACGAAAGCGTCAAGGCAGCTTAGATAATAGTATTCCATAATAAATTGGATCTCTCCAATAGTATCCACGGTTGTGGAAAAATACTTCTCATTTCTGATAAGACGCAAGTGAGTTGAGTCTGAATAGTGTGACACAATGATGGAGTACTATCCTACTCTTCAATCTCGTGAGAGACCGACGAACACGCTTCAATGGCCTGATGCAATGCTATCCACAAGATCTCGCACTTTTCCGAAGGAAATCTGCTAACATTCCTTTTATATCTAAGCAGTGGGATTGTAGAGAAAGATTTGTTGTGTAGCCATTTTTTTTACTGGCAATTGCTACATCTCTATTTGAAATATATAAACTGAAAGAGATATTTCAATCATTCTTGGAAGATACATGGCATTCTATTTGTAGGTACAAATTGAATTTAATCGAATGGAGTTCAAACGATTTTTCTTCTTTTTTTAGCTCCATTAATAATTTTGTTTTATCTATTATCTGATTAGAAAACACCGTTTTAGCAATGCGCTGTCCTATTTATTAAATTCAGAATTCATAGAATACTTGAGGTGTTTTTGCATTATGTGGAATTTTTGCTGCAGATTATAACTTGATTGCACCAGGTTGCAGTAATGATTTAATCTAGTTTATAATTTTTGGAGAATGTCGATTCGCGTATGAGCACAGGCAGTATGGTTAAAGGGATAATATGAATATATTGACTGATGCATTGGCAATGCTAATTTTCACATTTTGATCACGAAGGATTCAATTATATACATTTGTAACCCAATGAAAGAACCAGCTTCATTTTTTGCGAATATAGAGTTATAAATTTAGATAGAACTAATGATATTGTTGTAAAGAAGAAAATATCTATAGGATTTTACTATGAACATACTTCATCGTTTTTTCTATTGCGCCAACCTCCAACAGAAAAATACTGAAAAATCGAGGATGGGGCATTTTCATTGGCCACTGCTGTAGATGATATTGAAACAGTAACGTATTTTTAGAAGTGGAGTATTATTCACTGCCCTAAGGATATTTATAAAATAATGCGAGTCCATAAAAATATAATTATATTAAAAAAACTGCACAGCAGAATTTTAATAATTTACTAATTAATGACTAACAATCAACACAAAAAAAGATTACTAATTCTTAGTTAGTAATTTAGCCAGTATAACAACAAATAGGATAATAAGATCTCAATAATATTAAGATTAGGATGTAATAATATTACAATAATGTAGTGAAGTTTGTTTCTCTTTGGTACCAAAATGAAATTTTTTTGGTTATTATTATTCTAGAAATAAATAACAAGAAGCAATAATACGCAAAATCAGGATTGTCGATTACAGATTCTTGCATATTTTCTTTTTCGTACATTGGAGCAATTGAACAGATTTTAAAACAAAGCAAATTACATAGTACTTACAATATAGCGAAACATTTGTTTAAAAATCTTTGAATGTAATACAAAGGCAAGTTCCTCTGTCCAGATAGGTTTTCCCTTTAGTTGCTTTTTTTTATGATTATTTATTTTGATGTTGAAGTTGTTTAAGTTATTCGGGTTTTTTCCTATTAAATTCCTTTCTTTTAAACTGTCTTTCATTGTATTCCTAAAATATTTAACGTTCGAAAAAATTCAGACTGGAATCATTTAAAAAAATATAATCTGAATACAACTAAATTCTGAAAGATGGTATAGCATTGAATAGTACAGTTATAAGAATCTAAGTAATAAGATCACAACTTTGTTGGTTCTCTTGAATTCTAGATAATTCTAAATTTATTATTCTGACAGAAACAAATCAATATATTTTAATATCCACTTATAACAATTGTTTACTTTCCATCCATTAAATTATTTACTTTAGTTACTTTGTCTTCCAATTAATATCTTACTTTAGTTACTTACTCTTCCATCTAATTGCTTATGTTAGTTACTTACTCTTCCATTAAATTATATACGTTTATTATTTACTCTTCCATCTAATAGCTTATATTAATTACTTACTCTTCCATTAAATTATATATGTTTGTTGCTTAGTCTTCCATCTAATTGCTTATGCTAGTTACTTACTCTTCCATTATATTATATACGTTTGTTATTAGTCTTCCAGAACTTTATTTATTTTCGTTTCCGTTAAATCATCTGTAATATGCCTTTACTTTTCTTGGTATTAGTACAAATTTAGAGCGTGTAAATGTAAAGAAAACTAAATATATTCTGTTAATGAAAAATAGGAAAATTCTTATGAAAACTTTCTTAGATTATTATTATGTAATTCAAGGGGAAAAAATAAAAAAAAATGTATGAACGTCTAATTTTGTTCCATTAAAATAAAACTCATGAATTTATTAAAAAAATAACAAAGGTACTTCACTTTTAAATAAAAAGTAATGGAATACAAATATTCAATCTAACATATATAACACAAACAAATATCTAAAATTTTTAGTAGAATTTCTTTAAAATGTATCATAAAATATATTTCACGTTTCTTCTGTCCAGATACATAAAAAATTAAACTTTGGTCATGACTCAGAAATGATGTAAAAACATTCTGAACCTGTGAGATTTTTTTGTAACAATTCTTAAACCATAAACTTGGAAGAACATCTCATTAAACCAGAAAACGATGCAGAATCACCATTTCATTTGAAACAAAATTGAAAAACTTTTTTATTAAAATGATTAAAGTTAAAAAATTCTTCTTGTAACATTATTTGGTTGCTTCGGAGACTTATAACTAAATCCAAAGTCTTCAAGGAAACTCTTTCCTTCCTGGAAGTTTCAAGCGAGAAAGGAAAAAGCAAACTTTGAAAAGTAATCTTCTTTCGGCTATCACTGGAACCTCCGTACCTTGGGGTAAGTTCAACATTTCGACCGCTTTTCTGATAAGAAATTTTGAATTTAAAAAACATTCATTTCTGTTTTTTTTAAACTTTAGTCACAGCTGGTATTATTGAAATAGGGAAAAAATGTTTTATTAGATTCATAGTTGGACAACAGCAAAATGGTATTCCAAACAAAAATAACTTTTTAATGATTTTTGTATGTGGGAAAAAGGAAAATTGTTCTTGAATTGGCATATAATTTAAAAGTTATGATCGGTTTTTAAGCATATATCAAACATTATTCATTACTTATAAAAATAAATTTTATGTATAGTTAGAGGGGATGTAAAATATTAAAACATGAATATCTGCAGCAAGCAAAAATGAAAAAATAAATATAATTCATCTTTTTCTTGTATGATCTGTAATTCTTTACTCAAAATTTTTTATTTTTGTTTGCCAATTGATAAGAACTTTATTCTCTGTGAAAGTGTAATCAAAAACATTTATCATTTTTACTACAAATTGTACATGTCAATTTTTCTATTATAGATAAAATATTATATATTAAAATCTGATAATATCTATATGTTTTTATTTAATAATTCTATTGAAGTTCAAAAACAGAAATTTAATAAATGTGATAGTCAAGTATATAATATTTAATATTAATTTTTATAAAAACAAGTACTTGAAAATTCTAGAATTTGATCATGTAATATGCATTTTAATTTTTTTAAAGGCTGTGTTAAATATTTAAAAATACAGTTTGAATTTATTAAAGCGTTTCATATTTCTAACAAAAAATTATTCACCCGAAAATGAACACTATTTCTATTTTTGCTCTCATTCTGGGTAGAAATAATTCACATTTTAAAGAAATTATATTAGTGAATATATTTAAAGACACTCACAATGATAGGTTACTTTTAATTGTTAGACAGATGCAAAACTTGTGAATATTTTAAATAATTTTGAAGCGAGGTGATTTGCCCTTCATATGCGCTTCTATAGGGAAATATTATTCAACTCTATGGTAGTTAAATATCATTCAGAGTTTTAATAGTATAATTCATTTAAATCAGTTTATAATAAAGTTACTTGTAAAACTGCATAGAATAATCGAGACGCCATTGCTGCTTTGTCTGATTGAAACGATTTAATAATCATGTGATAATCATTTAATTTAAACTATTAAAGCCTATTCTGCTTAAAAATTTCTGAAAGATTGCGAATCCTATAACGGATAATGAATTCGAAATTTGGAATTCATTTTGGCATAAAAACCCTCTAAAATTCAAATTTTTCATTTGTTAAGAATTTATTTATGACGTATTCTCTTTAGATTCTGAATTTATTATATGAACTTGAAACAACACATCATATTAATTGTAAATTTTTAGACTATCAGGTTTCATTTCAAATGCTTTAATATTATCTATATTGATAATCGAATTTAAGTTATACAAATATCTTTACATTTTTACATGCTTCCTTTAAATTTAAATTGCGGTATTTAGTCAATTTGCTGAATCCACAATCCCACATATTTAGAAAACTGAAGTGTCCTAATGGTAACGTCCATCCCTCACATTTTTTGGTTTTTATCACATTAAATTTGACAACAAGCGTTCTTCTGATGATGTGGTGAGGATATTTTAAAGGAAGGCACCAGCTCACTTGCCTTTTTCGTAATCTGACTATGCTACAAAATTACGATATCAACGCCATTATAATTATCATGTTGCTTCCAAACAAGACGTTAATGTAACTAAATTTAACAAGAAGATGTATTTAATAGGAAGATGAAACAGAGTAAAAGCAATTGTAATGTAAATAATATCTAAATGTCTAACAGAATAAGAGCAGTTCTAGGCAATAATTATATATTTTATAGATAAAATTTGTATGAATTCTTTAATAATTCTTCAAGTCTGCAGGCTTGAAAAATGTTATTTAAATATCTAAATTCTTCCAAAAACTGCAGACCATTGAAATCTGCATGTTTCCTTGTAGATTATTATAAATAATCCTTCATCAATCATATCATCAAAATTTAGGTTTGTAAAGATTATTTTTGAGTAATAAGATATTTGATTGAGTTTTTACTGAACGAAACTTGAAAGAAGAATCAGAATGAAAGACGTGCCAAAGCTTATGTACGCAGATAGTACCAATGCTTATATATTTTTCAAAATAAAATTGTTTTTAAAAATATTGTAGATTTCTAGAAATTGTTGGTATTGTTAGAGAATTATGATGAATTATAAGTGTCGTATGTTGGAATATGACGCATATTAAATCAGAGAAAGCTAAAATGACTTCGCGTAGTTTCCTAAATAATAAAGTAACATCGCTTAGATAAATTTTGCTATTAAATGCATTAGGATAACTGCATAAACATATGTCACATGTCTAGAAAAACATCCACTAAAATGTCCTTGTGTTGATTCTTAAATAGAGCTAAAACTCCTCATAAATAAATTTTATTATTAATTGCATTGATACAACTGCTTGAATATATGCTAATATTTAAAAGAGCATCAGCTAAAATGTCATTAAGTAGATTCCTAAATAGCACTGCAGCTCTATCTTAGACAAATCTTATTATTAAATGCATTGATACAATACATAAACATATATCTGATAATATGCTATTATCTTTATTATAATAGCAATAAACTTATTCATAAAAATTCAATTTCAGCATTTTAGAAACTTATAAAAGTGATCTTATCGATTGATCATTTCTTAAATGTTTAAATCGATCGTGTTTATTGATTTTTTTAGAGATGCGAAAACTGATATGTCTGTTTTATGAAATATTTCTTTATTTGCGTTCGAAATATATGCATTGATATTTCCAGATATCAACATTATTTCAGAAACATGAAACTTATTTATTAATACTCTAAAGAACAGAATAATTCTTTTCAAAAGTTAAAAAACAAAACAAAACAAAATCTATCTAGCGTCCGTTTTTGCAAATATTGACTAAAAGAAGAGAAAAAAAACCCTCATTAATAGATCTCCTAATTATTGTTCATTCCTTCTGTCGTCATCGTTCCTTTCAACAATCATAATTTGTTTAGAGAAGGGCTGGCACTCTTCCTTCAAATTCACAATTCATAATGGAGACCCATGAAAAAACTCTCAGCTTCCCATGATAATGAAGTCAATTTATTCGTTCGCACACATACCTTTTTTTTTCTTTTTTTCTTTTTCATCCCTCCATGTTCTTAAACAGTCTCAGATTTCGTGAAGAGATCTAATTAGCTTATAATGAACAAAAAGAGTAATAAATTCTTTTGAAGCCAGGTGCATTCTTTGTCTCTCTTTTCTAGGGAGATTTTACTTTTCATCTTTCTATATCTGAAGTATACATTAGCATTTAATTCGGGTGTCTATAAAATATGGAGAAGTATGATTTATACATCTTATTTTCTAGCCATTCAGCAGATGAGAATTATGTTCAGCCTTTGAAAAATAATATGGATATAAACTGATTCTTTATTCCAGTGAAAATGAAAAAGACCAGATTTCCATCTTCATCTGGAAGATATTTTAGTAAATTATTAAAATTATATACGGATACTGTGTATTATTGATTATATAAATAACTAATAGAATCCCTGGCCATGTTTCATCTTTTTCTTATTAAATTAGTCTGTGAGAGAAGAAAAGAAACGAGGATATATCATGTTACCTATAGCGTTTTGATTTATTAGTATTATTTTATCAAAGAAGTATTTTTCACATTTTTATATATATTTTCATAAAAATCCTCCTTTTTTTTATCCCTAAAGTCTTTTTGGTAGACCTTTGAGAGACATGAGAACGTGGTTAAATCAAAATTGCACCTGAATAAAATTTGGCAGTGTAGTTTCAAGATTATTGAATTAATTTATTAAATATATTTATTATCTCGCCCTGTCTATTCCAGATAGAGATGGATTAAGGTCATTTTATCATTACAAAGTTTGCTATTGAATTTTTAAAAATTGTATGCTATATTTCATCAATATTTCAGAGAACAAGCATTAGGTGTAATTATCAACATAAGGGCTTGATTAGTTAAGTTAGTCTACATTACACTACATAGTTTGGAAAATTGAAATATGTGACTTAAATTTTAAGCTAGTGAATTCTTTAATCTTTGCATCGACTTCAAAAACTCACCACCAGTCTGTTCAGAGGGAAATGGGTTAATATTATTTTAACCTTACCTGCACTTTTAGTCCAATCATTAGAAATTTGTACATCGAGTTTCATAAATATCTCCAGCTATTCTGTGCGCAAATTTCTTTACACCATAATTTTTGTCGTCATCTTAAGAGTTAAATAGAGAAATGTAACTCTATCGCAATTTTAGTTGGATTGGTTAAAATAGATAAATCAAATTAATTACCATTAACTCCATTAGTTACATTTATTTGAAGATGACCCATCCCCATCCAACTCAGAAATACAAAGGTTGGTGAATGATTTAGCTTTATGGAATTTTTAATCAGTATAATTTTATCAAAGACACAATCCCCTTTCAGAAGTGAGAATGGAGCATAAATACGCACATAAAGTAGATGTTCCAGTAAAGAATTCTTGATTTTTTTTTACTTGATTGCACTGGAAGAAAGAGTTGGTTCGCATTTTCAACTATTATATCAGTTTGTTGCTCGGACAGTACCTGTCAAATCGCTGTTTATATGTAACAGATTTCGAGTTAGAGTGATTTTGTGTTTGTGTGATAAACATACCTACTTTCAAATAAAATAAAGAGCATGTAATGCTTTTCTTGTTCAATTTACGTTGGCTTATAGAAAGTGTTGATTCCAAATATTTACATTTGGGGGGAATCAGAAAAGTGTGGGTATCATTAGCTTCCAAAATCAGGTGGAACAGCAAATATATCCTTTGTTAATGGTAGAGAACTCTATTTGAACCATACATTGGTCGAAAGCGTTTAAATTGCGGAATAAGACACGGAAAAATTATTTTTATATCAAAATATTGTCTCATTCCACAAAACGAGAGACATCAGAGATATCATTTCTGTGCAGGGCTGAAAACATTTATTCTATTCTCCATACTCACCAGATTTGGCCCTTTTGGATTACCGCATGTTTTTTTTTTTTAGAAATCTTACTTATTTTGCCTGCGGCCTGCGACACTTCAACAGTTTCTAAGATGTCAAAAAAATGACTTCCTGACTAGATCACCTCAAAATGTGAACAATTTTCATAGGAGTGCATTCACTATTGGAAGGACAGAGGGGCAAAATGTATATCTAGCAATGATGCATACTTTGAATATAGAATTTGTTAAATTTTAGCGGGACAGAATTGTTTTCTTCAAGAAATATTAATCATTAACCAGCACACATAGTGTGAACGCATACACATAACTACAAACATTCGCACACATATACAGATTTTTCATGCAATTTTTAAATTAGGAAAAAATTGCGTTAACTATTTTTACTTGAGTTATTATAGAAAGTATCAGGTGCAAGGATATTATCTTCAAATAAATGCAAAGATGCCTATTTTGATAAACTGCTGCTGTCGATAAATAACTCCTAAATGCAGCAATATTTAATAGTATTTTTCATTGAAATTATCAATTATAAATTATAATATTTTTGAGCAATAATGACGAGCGTATAATAGTTTTAATATTCTGCTCCTGTCTACCTGACTGTTGAATATCTTAAACTGTGCAATTTTTTTTCAGTTTCATTTGGTAAATTGGCAGCGGTTTTCTCTGCTATTTATGAAGTTTCATCTTTTACTCACCCTCTTAGCACAAATATTCAAAAATATTGCTATGGTATCTACACGATATTGTATGACAATAAGAATATCGAGCAACATCATAGAGATATCGTAAAATATCTTGTGCTAATACAACAGAGTAGTTTTATTATTTGTACAGATAACATGAGAACTTTAGACACACCATTTCTCGATCACATTTGGGTGCATAAATATTGCTAATAGAATATCAACTGTTATGAGACTACTTCAAACTAAGATCTTTAATCCTTTAGTATCATTAATGCTTATATGCTAGGGACTTTCCCAACCATTAACCCAAAACGTACGCATGTGAGCAATTATTCAGCACGTTATAGTCAGAATGTATATAAACTGTTAATGTGAATTATGTATTAATATAATTTAATAAAAGTATGACACCTCCCTTAACGCTAGTTTTACTTTATATTTCATAATTATTGTTCGTTAATGTGTTGCAAGGTATTCACGGTTTTAACAAAGGTCCATAATTTTATGTGGTGGAAGGGGATAACATCTTTATTAAAGAGTACATGAGAAAGGTGCAGATAAATAATTCCTATTGATTACTTTCTCTTACGTGTAAATATACAAAGAAAAAGTATTCTAATCGTCAAATTTTCTACTATTTGAGATTTTGTTATATCTCAATGTTTCAGACCTACCTGAGTTGAAAATAAAATTTTTGGAACTATGTCTTGTCTATGAGCAAGATAACTCAAAAACATTTTGAGCTAGACTTATGAAATTTAATATGTGGACTTAACACTAAAATTTTAGATTTCGTCCAAATTTGAGCGTAATCTATTTTGAAGAAGTTTGTCTGTCTCTCCATACAAATGTAATTGAACACGGTAACTACGAAATATAATGGACTAGAGAGATAAAATTTAATACGCAGTTTTAGAAACTAAATTTAACCTGCATGAAATATTGAAACAAATTCGTCAGAGATTTGATTAGCTGTCAGTTTGTGTATTTACCTGTATTTAAACGCGATAACTCTAAAACACAAAAACTTATTCTTAAAATAATAACATAAATTAAGGAACAAAACTGATATTAATTTTAGATCCCAATTATTCAAACACTACTTCTAAAGGTCAATTGTATGGACCATGGAAATATTGGAATTTCAAAAAAAAAAAAAAAAAAAAAAGGAAATATTGTTACTGTAAAAAATATGATTATTTTGTAAATAAATGAGGCAATTAGTGTATAAAGTTTTTAAATAAATAAAACATTTAAATAAGCTATATATTCGAAATTAATTTATTCTGTAATAATGCATCAATATTCGAAAAATAATATAGAAATGTACTGCAATGATTTAAAGTAATATAATATTGAATCGGAAAAAAAATTAAATAATTTGATTTGGTTTAGTTAGAGGAACAAAATACTTTCTGAAGTTACTTGAAGTCTAGTTTGGGAGCACCTTTTTTCATTTTGAGCAATGGCCTGAAGACAAGGGCATTTGAGCAGACAGCTTTCTAAACTAACTGTCTAGTCACAAAACCAATAGTAGATATGGTCATTGACGATTTAACATGTACCAGAACAGTATATATAGCAAATTATCCGTGTAATGGTATCTATCTTGAGTCAACTATTTTCCCACTTATCCAACTCGTTCCTTTGCCAGTTATTATTAAATATATTTTTTTCACTTAGACACGCAATCGGAAAGGCACGCAAGGTTCACTATAGAAATAAGAAATATAAACATAAAATGCATTTGGCTGACTGAAACTAAAAATCTTAAATAGTTTCAATTACTTGAAAATTACTCAGGTGTCCGAGAAGTCTTGGGTATATTACAAAATTACATAAAAAATCTAACAAAAAAACTCGTTTTTACAATGCCACACATTTTTAACACAACCCTAGAAATTTTATTTCAAAACAGTCTTATTTCTCAAACATCATAGATGGCGCTATGTCTGAATTTAGGAGTAGTGAATGAGAAAATTTTGATCATTAGCTATGTCACGTGATCTCCATATTTAACTCCCTTCGATTTTTTTTTTCTTGTTGGGGTACTGAAAAATTTTATGTGTTAGATTCCTTGCAGTAATTTTCGGGATTTAAAGCAAAGTATCACAATTGTTGAATCTATACCTCCTCCAATACTTGCAGACGTTGGGCATCATGTCAACTTTAGTAGTTCTATGGCAAACTGGTAAACATATTTTGCTTTCTTACCTTCTTTTTGTTTCATATAATTATGGAATGAAATGTATCCCAGATTTCTCAAATATTCTGTATTTTATTTCAAGCATAGTTTTGCAACAATATGAAATTTATTTAGTTTTCTAAAATCACAAGAAATCATAGCTCATATTTGACAGCTTAATGCAGCCGCTCCTTTAACGCACTTCGAAAATAGCACAGCAATTTACTTCCCAATTATTTTTTCAGTTCTCACAAAGCTAGAATTAAACCTAATTCCTTACATAAAGAATGCATCCTATGAAGATAAACATCTTTGTATGCTCAAAGATTCTCAATAACTTAGTTACATTTTTGACAATAGGGCAACGGAATTGCAACTAAATCATTTCTTCTCTGCTTGTCCTGGTGAAAAGAAAATCAAACAAAAAGCAAAGAGTAATTTTCATTTCATTCTTGCTCGTCACAGAAGATTTTGAAAGATGGCGCTAAGTAAGCATAAAAATGAGCCGTCAAATTCTAGTTTGTTATCATTTGAAAGTTCAGACCTGCTACCGTGAATTGGATAAATATTTTATATAAAATTTCTAAGTAACTAATATATTATATAAACATCTTATATATATATTCTCTGCTTTTCTTTATATATATAAAGTTTACTTTAAATTTTCCTTACACAGAATTGTTAAAGGTCCTTAGATAATCTGCAGAATAATTTTTTTGATTATAACTCATATTTTTTAAATCGGAGAGTATTAATTTTCAAGACAAATTTGAAATTCTCTAGAATGTATGCAGTTGTAGTTATGTGTCCAATTTTGGTTTTAATCCTTCGAAAAATTATGCCCAAAATTCATATTCAGTTTTCCGATATTTGTGTATTACCCCCGTACTTTTCGCCTCTGCCACAGTATACCAGTACCGGTTTCTTTTACTATGCTACAAATCCTCCAAAATAAACAGTTTTTCTGGTAAATGTGCATTAACCGATTTTTAGCTACTAATCTCCAAAAAATCTAAAAAGATCGCATGCTAATGAACTTTCACATAAGTCCTGTTCGCCATTGCCAAGCGATTAATAATTTGCAAGTATATTTATTGGAGAATATACGAGACAATTTTAGGATAGCACTTCTACTAATTTTTCAAGAAGTGTTTAATTTAAATGAAGTTAGTTAATTGTATTAATGTTCAGTTTTCGAACTAATTAAAATTTCATTTAGAATGCATCTAATGTTTTTTGAAGCGTTGTCAGATGACTAAGACGCTACTTCAATAAGTACCTGAATCCCAAAACTTCCAAGCCACACTCACCTAAAGACTTTTGATTTATAAGAGATGTAACATGCATAAGAATTATAAAGCAGGGGGGCTTCGATAGAATCGTGCATGGAAACGCAGATTTTATAATCAGGTCGGCGTTGTTATAAGAAACAGGTACAATTCTTAGATGTAAAGCTTAAAATATATCTGTATTCATAAAAGGTGATTGAAAAATAAGTAGTTAAGTTGAGTATGAAAAGTTTGTTAAGAACCGATACAGGTGGTTTCTTGATAAATATAAATTTAATTCATAAAATAGTGATAACGTAGCTTAAGAAGATGAAGTATTTTTGAATGCCAAAGGAGCGAGCGTCACTAATGCACAAAGATCGGGCTCTGAATATTCAATTAATCACACTTAAAGGAAATGGGAGAAGGTTTTGTAATGATAGCAAAGTATCTCTTGTACAAGCAAAGTATCTCCGTAGTTACGTTGAAACATTGCGTTTGGGGCCTTTTAATATTGACAAGAATAAAACAAGATTAACCAAAAAAAAAGAATTAAGAAAACATTAAAAAACAGAATGATCGCATTTTTGCCTATTTGTTAAAAAATACTTTAAACCGGAATGAAAAAAAAAAAACATAAATAACCAAAAGAAATCCCCCCCCCCAAAAAAAAAATCCCAGCATGAAGTGTGTTTTCAAGATATTCTAAAAAAACAACATTCAGACCTAATTTTAAAAAAATAATACGAATTAAAAACACTCTTTCTTCTAGAATTTTTTAACTATAATAAACTGCAAGCGAGAAAAATGCTAATTTTTTGGTTTTTAATGATACTTTGATAAAGTTCATACGCACCAAGTTCTTGCTAATGCAAGTTTCAATGTATTCTGGCCATAATTAGCTTCTGTTTTGATTAAATCATAATAAATATATGATAAAAAGTGAGAATGTGCTGGGAAAAATCCATTCATCCTGAAAGAAAATAAATAAAGAAAAAGAATAAGGAAAGAGGAACATTTTATCACCAAAATCCTTATTATCTTTAATCCCCTTTTTTCCATCTCTTCATTCACAAGACTCTTCCTCCCAGTATTGGATAATAATACCCTGTATGTGTATATCTAGATATTCTTTACGACCCTTTTTTTTTGTATCTGTAGTTCCATCTATACATTACGCGGACTTCGGAGTAAAAAAAAAAAAGTTGAAAAATTTGATGTGATCGAGTGAAACATTTTCTTTCTATCTGCAGCCAGAAAAAAAAAGATATCGGTTCGAAATTCCCAAAAGGACATTAAAAACATTCCCGAGAAAAAGTTCGTAAAATGAATCCATAAAGAACGATTGGGTAAGATCTTTTATACTCATGGAACTTCAAAGGATCTTGGTTCATTAACGAATCTTCTTCATAAAGATAAAAGGTCATATATACAGCAGAACCACCTCGTTATTGAAAGGGAATTCGATCGGCCACCGATGTCCCTCGTACATTTCACTTAACTGAGGAAAGTTTCTAATCCACTTAGTTTTTGATTTTGATGCGATTGGTCATAAGATTTCCTATTGGGAACTTGTTACAGTGTCCTTTAATGTATTATTATACGAGCTGGCATTTTTTTGTTGACTTTGCAATGAAGAAAAAAGGGAGGCATAAATTTTTTGGGGGAAAAGGATCTCCAAGACTTATTACGTTGTTTGGTCGGATAGCCAAAAGAATTATTTTTCGGAGATAAGACTAGCTGAATGTGCGTTTCGACGGTCTTAGATAAGATAAGAAGGACAATTTGCAGTATTTTCATATTTTCTTCCGAATAAATTTAGAAAATGTTGTTGACAGTGACTGAGTTTTAAAGCGTTCGAAGTTTATATTTAGGGAATATATTGAAGAACTTGAGTTCAATTCTTATATAACAAGGATTGTTTTAATAATTATATAGGTTATAATTTATTTATATGTTATGCAAAGTATAGATTCTATGTCCAAGTATGCAGCAGAAAATCATACTTCACATTTTATGCACTTTTATTTTTGACTTAATTTATGTCTGCAAAAATGGAATTTTGTGACACGTTTTCACTTTTCCCTTAATGCACAAGAAATCTACAATTTTCTACAGCTATTTTGCCAACAACAATACTATAATTTCATATTGCATTAATCAGACAATATGAATGAAATCTTGATTTCATGTATTCCATCTAGCAATAATGCTGTAAAATTATTAGTATTAAGATTATATAATACTCAAGACAATAAATAATGGTATATATAAATTACTGAAAAGTGATAAAGCGATAAATATAAAGGCCTTTTTAAAAATAAGTTTTTTTATTAGAGGACTACGATGCAATAAATTACACTTTTTTATCAAAAATATTTCTTCGATTTGTAACTGGGTTTTTTTGTGCAAGTAAATGCTTTACCTTGGGAATATTAGCAGAAGTTTGTTTGCTATATTCATATATAATTTAATTTCTCTTTTCAGAAGATTGTAATTCTTTTACGTATTTTTCTTTTATTATTAATATGGACGACTATTTTATCTTTAGATATACTGATTCTAAGATTTTTTAAGTCCTCTTGAACAGCAGGATCGTTAGAAACGACAATAAAGCCTTCTATTCATCATTTATTTAGACTAGCCATTTTATAGTTGAAAAAATATAATGAGACGATTATTCAAACTTTGTGCAAATAGTTACTGTAAAAATGATAATTCCTTATATCATAAACTTAATTGAACTTTCTTTTAAAACCTGTATTAATTGTACTAAAAAGTTCTGTGATAATGCCTATAAACAACCTTTCATGCAGCTAACTACTTTTATTACTCGAAGCCTTTGATCACTAGCTGAGTATTGCTTGTACGTAATTTTATCCAAATTTCTTTTGCATAATTTGGTGCTCATAATTTCCTCAATAAAGTACAATATTACTCAGCATCAAATTTTTACAGAAATTATAACGTTGATATTTTTATTACTATTATACTTCTTCTGTTTACAATAATTTTCCTAATGTAGTTGAGTCCTATAGCATTGCAGTGCTATTAAATGCTTAAGGCCTACGTTCGATACAAATTTTTTAAAAGGTTAATTTTTAAGCTTTAATTTGTGTTTTTTAGTTAAATAAAGATATAAAAAAGAATAAATATCTATAAAAAATTTATGTGACAGTCCCATTTTTTTTAAATTGATAAATTTGATGTAAATTTTAGCAAAAGGTAACCAAAACGGTTAATACTCTACACAAAATTCTAACTCAGAAGTTAAAATTTTCTTTACACATAGCATACATAAAATAGTTATCTTCAAAATGAACTGAAATCTAAGAGAATAATTTAAATGCAAAAATACCATGAAGGTTTTTATGTTGCAATATAGACATTATTCTTAAATTTTCAGCTATTTTCTAACATAAAAAGCTATAAGTAAAAAAGTGTTTACTGTACATCAAAACTTTTAGTTCATTTCATAGACAATAGTGTAAAGAACATTATCTGAAAATTTAATTAAAAATATTAATTAATACCGAAGATATCATGTTAATGGTTTACAGCTTCTATCGAAAAAATTATTTTGAGAAATATGAGTTTAAAATTTACAATTAATGTAAAAAAGTATTTCCTCTTCATAAAACAGTAAAAAATTATCCACAGTTACAAGTTAAACCGTCTTTTTCTTCATATATTGCACATTTTTTTCTTTTGCTGAGCTCTCATTTTTTTTTTCTGTGAACTTTTGCAGCTGGTAATGAATGCCTTTTTGGACTACAAATACGTTCATATTCAAAAAGCTTTAGTTCTTCGTGAGTGTAACAACCAACTTCTATTTGCAATTGATTTAACACACTTTTTATGCCATTCCCATTTTTATTAAACTGAAGGACGGTAATATAGGACCTCAACATCAGAGTTTGGAGTTCATCGAAATGTTGTTTCGGGATTATATTCCAGAGAAACCAATTTAATCTCTCATTAACGTTTTGTGTCATTCCATGCAAGCCTTTCTTTAACAATTTTTGATCACAAAGTTTCATATATACAGGCTTTATGATGTTTATAATGTTTTGCGGTAGTCCAATGCATTTGTCCCTGTGCCTTTGCTTGTTGATATTTACACCAACTATTGGCTCCTACTGGACATTGCCCATGCATAGAATGTTTTGAACTTGAGCAAAAGTGATAAAATGCTACAATAACTTCAGATTGAATGTTTTTTAGACTATCAAGATTTCTACGAATGGCAATTCCATAGTAATTTTGTAATCTATCGAAAAAATTATCAGTTAATTTGCCCTTTCTTTTCATGCCTTTTGCTGATTTTTTTTCAATTTCTGTAATTGACTGCCAATTCTTTTTTGTACATGATCAATAAATACATTCTAATTTGGTGACCGTATTTGCACCATATATATTTTTCACAGCATCATGCACTAGCAACATCATAAAATCATTATTTGCGTTTTAAAGCTAAGAAAAAAATATAAAAATATGTTAAAAGTGACATTTTACTACAACTTCCGGTTGCAGACTGAGACTTCCGGTTAATTTTCAAATACACTGCACTTTCTTTAATTTGATATATCTCGGCTTCTAGATGACATGAAACGAAAAAGAAAAACGGTTTTGGAAAGAAAAATGTTTGAATTAAAATATTTTTGCAAAAAATTTTTTGAACAAGATGGTCGAAAAATGCTATTTTCACTGTAGGCAGTCACCTTAAGTGCTATGTACATTTAGATAATTTTTTTTTGCAATTTACAATAATATAATTTCATTTTCTTGTTCTTCATGCAAACTGCACAAATTATATACAGAATCTTCCTACCTTACATTGGAAGAAATGAAGTAAATATTTTATTAAATAATGATAATGATATGAATTTCACTTCAAAAATGAAAATATACTATTAAAAATTATACAAAATATTTTTCAAATAATTCTCATAATTCAGTAAAAATTTGAACAGCAATTAAATTGTTATTACTTTAATATTTCGATCTGATTTTTACATGATTAAAATTTTAAATGCCATGCTAAAAGATCTAATTACCCAATAAGCAATGCAGTCTGATCTTCAGAACGGATATGTGCGTTAGGACTGAAATGATTAAAGACAATTATTACAAATTTTAAAATGATGCAAAGTCAGTTTTTGCAGTTATATTTTCTGCAGTTATCACGGTCAATCTCCAAAATCTCTATTAATTCTTAATTAATTGAAATTTCAAACAATCGCTCAAAATTTCACATTCCCACATACGATATTATATTTGAACAAAGTCTGGTAGCACTAGGTCAAACGGTTTATCCCATAGAGCGTCAATACATATACACATTCTCCTTTATTATTAATAGAGATAAGAATTGCACTAACTAATTAGATTTTCTCTTCGATAATAGATTAAATATATAGTTGAGAGCGGAAGCAGTAATTTTCATCAAGTTCTGTGATTGTTTTCATTTGGGATATATTTCTAATAATCTATGATAGAATTTTGTCATCACCTGCAAAACAGTTTTAGAAACTTCTTACTCTTGTACTGAATCTCAGCAGTTTGATTTAGCTTAATTAACCTTCGTATTTGTATAACCGGGAAGCTCTGGGAATTAACTAATCTTTTCTACTTTCAAGAACAACCGTGACAAAATATTCTTTGAATAGTTAATAGTCTTTGAAGATGTTAATTTAGACTCTTGCATGCAAAATAAGTTTTGAAGTATGACTAATGAGATATTTTAAGTAGTGAAATCTTGCCTAGACTTAAACTTTACACTGATTAAATTTCAGAATTTATGTCAGTTAAATAATTATATCTAATGAATTGTTAAAACTGTGCACCGGTTTTGCTTGAGTTAAATATTTTTTATCTCATTTTTCTTTTTGAACAGCGTAAAAAAAGTAAAAGTTTATAAAGGATGTAATTAAAACATGTAACAGAGAAAAAAATTAATAAAATCTTCATCTTCTATAATTTATAATGTAATGAACTTGTAATGTTGCTTTCCAACGCAGATAGTTCCAACGCAAGGAAAACACTTTGACAAATAATTCTGTTCATTGCTGTAGGGATGACAGATCAACCCCGGGGGCTGCGGTGGTCTGGTGGTAAGGCCTTGGCTTCGGAACCGGAGGGTTTCAGGTTCGAGACCTGATTCCACCAAAGAACCGTCGTGTAAACGGGTCTGGTGCATGTTAAACCGCCCGGGCAAAGTGTGGAGAGGAGGATACCAGCTCAGATGTCGTCTTCGTCATCTCATCGAGGTACAAAATTGCGAGGTCCATCCTAAAATAACCCTAATGTTACTTTAAAATGGGACGTTAATATAACTAAACTAAACTAGGCCAGATCACCCGACCTTGGCAATAAACTTGGCAACTTTGGACGAATTAGGAGACTTTGGCAACAAAATGGAAGATTTTAGAATTTGAAGAATTTTGGCGGCAGGCCCATTAGGACACGATTTAAAGTGATCTTTCGGAAACCTTCTATGTCATGTCTCAGGAGCTATAAAAGACCGTGAGACCGAGTTGGAGTCAGCGCAAGTTATTAGTTGAACGAGTCCTCTCTTTTAGTGAGCGCTTTACGCTACTTATAAATCTTGTGCTGCTAGCGTTCTATTATTTGTTAGAAGTGCTGCTATTTATTGCTTGAGTATCTGATCAAATTTCATAATCACGATGGTAATGTTCAAACAGTCCTAATGCAGCTTCTATAATGGAATACACCATTTCATTCAATCAATCTGACGAAGGTTCAAAATGAGGTATTGCGTTGCCTATTTTTATCTAATAAATTTAATTATGGCTACAACTTACTCTTCAGGGAAAAACTGAAAATTATTGTTCAAAGTTTAAAATTTATCTTCTTGCCAGAATGTTGTAACTTTTCTAAGTTTATATCGCTATTAAGGGGAAAAAACATGGAATAAACACAACAATCAGTGGTTTTCAGATTTTGCAAATTTCCACATTTTCTAATGAAACTGCAGCTTCAAAATATCTAAATCTAAAATAAGAAAAATAATTCACCATTTTATTCTGTCATTCTGTATTGAAAGCATTTTACATGATATTTGAGCCTGATAAATTGAATATTTCAGAAGTTAAGTTGGGTTTAAATATTCTATATTTTCCACCAAATATTCATTTCATATATTTATTTATTCGTATCTTACCTGATTCTGCTGTATGTTATCGGAAAAATTAACTTTTAGACAATAAAAAACAGTTACGATGTTTAAATATGAAATTAACGAGAAATAGAATGAAAACAATGAGATATTTAAGCCTATCAGTGCAGACCGAAAGTATCGTACCTGTGCGAAAACTCCGGACTAATTCGACGAATTTGATAAGGTTAGAGTAAGAGATCATAAAAATTTAAATAAGAGTATTTATAAAATTCAAAAAAGGAGGAAATTACGAAATAAAGTGAAAATATCTTATTACCAATTGTATTTCAATATTTGTCAAAATTAAGACGCCATAACATATATAATGATAAAAAATTGTTGACACTTACTAGCGACGATATGCAAATAGCATCATTTGGCAGTAAAAGGGTTAATATTTTAATTCTATCTTTAAAAAAAATGAATGAGTTATATGCATCAGGAGGGTTTTAATATTCTGCAGCCTAGATTTAAATATTAGTTAATTTTTATTATTTTTTATTTCACTTTTTGTCTTCTAATTCAATTTAAATTTTTGTAAGAAAACATTATTTCTTTTACCTCAAAATTGGTCCTTTATATCCATTTGTTTCTAAAAGACATGTTGTTAAAAGTTCATTATATTTAACTGATTCGTTTAAAGAAACAATGAATTAATAAAACATTACTGAACTACTGAAAAAATTAATTAGTTCTACGTACTATAAAATCCAATGAAAAGGAAAAAAAATAATTATTAATTAATAAAATTAAAATTTAATTATCATAATTTGAAATTAATCCATATAATTAAATTAAAATCAATTTCCAGTATTGCATTTGCTTGATTTATTAACAAACATTTTTCAAAAACGCATATTTATATTTCTGGAAAGAAACAAAAAATGTCAAAATCTAGTTAACTTATAATATCATTAAAATATTTATAACAATTCATTCTTAATACTTATACTAATATATATGATACATAAATATTTATTACATTTCACTTCATAAAGAAAAATATCTTAAATATCTTTTCCTAGTTTAATTTTATTGAATAAAAAATGAGAAATTCAAAAGAAATTAAATAATATCTAAAAGAATTATCTCGTTTAAATCAAATTATTCTATATTTTAAATTAACCTCGTTCAGTAAATTTATTTTTTGCATTTCTGTATTCAAACCCGTATTTCATGAAATATTTATATATAGATATAATCATCTCATTTTATATATAATGTAGAGCATCACAATGGTTTGAGGTACAGTCATATGTAAAATGATGGTAAGAAATTTAATTTACTTTCTCAAGTAAAGTAATTTTTTAAATTTTCTAATGCTTAAAATGTTGGGAAGAAAAATTAACTCAATTTTTGTAAAAGAAGTTTTTATTTTCTTATTTTTTAGCTTTTTTAGCAGCTTTGTAATTCCCACATGTCTATTCTGGTTGATTATGTATATTTAGTCTTTATATATTAATATTCTTTGAAGTTTGAGAGACATATTGAAACAAAAACTTGAATCTGAAGTACAAGTTGAAGTAATTTATTGAAGTATTTTACTTGCATAATCTAAACGACAGCATAAAAAATAATTTAATTGCATAAATTCTAAAGCAAACACTTTTTTTAATTAGAAAGATTAAGAAAACTAAACAAATGAATTCAAAGACATTGGTGTGATGTGGAACCTTATAAAATCTTAACTAGTTTATATGTCATTTTTATCGCCCGATAACTATTTAAATTTATACGGTTTGTTTCAAAACAAAATTCCGTTTTCTTCGAAAAGGGATATCAATCTAATCGAAATAAAATGAAAAACTTAATTCTGTTTAAAAATTTGGGAAGCATCGAAAATTATTTTCGATTTATTTCGTATAATTTATTTAAAAATATGAAAATTTATTTAGATATTGATTAGTGCAGCTTAATTTCAGATAGAAATATTATCATTGTAATGAATTTAATCAATTGATGATTTTGCCATATATTATATATTTTATAGTTTATACCTCAAATTAATATTAATTATTTCTTCATATTTGTTTAAATATGAAAATTGAGAATTCATACAATCTTGATCTTTATTTTCATGTCATTTTCTCTCTATATATATTCTATAATAAATATTTTGTTATGCTATTTTAAAATAAATGCATACTCATGCATAAATCACGTATTTTGTAAACAATGGAATAATTTAATTAATTTTTTAATTACTTTTTCTAAATTAATTCAAAGATAATCTCCAATAGTATATATTTTAATCCAGGAAATTGTAAATATACATTAAATGTTGTATAAATGCATACATTTGATAACTTTTTATCTTCTTTATTTTTCATTTGCATTTTATACATTACTGCTGCTTTTTAATTCAAATTTGTGGTATAGTAGTAATTGAGATCTCACATACACTAAACCACTTTATCTCTTTACATCTTATCATCTTTACAGCTTTATCTCTTATTCCACTCTGATTTAAAAAGTAATTTGAAACGCAATTCAAAAATCAAACACTTGTAATAGTAAAACGGAATGGTCATGCTCTGATTTTTCGCAAACTTATGCTTTATATCTCGCTTTGTAATAAGATTTTTAATATAGTAAAGGAAACTGCGAATGAATTTTGTATCTCTTCCTGATTTCTGATTATATTCAAAATTTGATACGCATCTATCCCTCTGGCATCAAGATTGTATGCTGAATTATAAAAATAAATTTTGTTAAGTTTTGGAGCTATCGTGTTTGCATATGATGGAATAAACATACAATCAGCACTTTGAAGAATGTGACCCAAAATCATGCCCTGATCTGTTAAGTATGATAAGAAACCCGTATACCAATAATTCATACATTAGGTTTCAAAGTTTTTCCTTGTTTGTTTTCGTCTGTACACAGACACACAGGAAGACAGATTTCGCCTCTTTTGGGATAGAAATTTATAATTTTGTTTATAAAGATCGCTTACTAAATTTTATTCGAACTAGCTTTCTCTTTTTGCGTTATATTTCTGTCTTTCTCATAGTCAAACTAAATTCCAATAAATACATTTTCGGTTTCAAGGATGTCTATAACATGGTGATTCGTCAAATTCTCTAGGTCATTTTTTTCGATTAATACTACATTTTTCTTTGTGCTTCTTTTGTGCGATAAAATAGCTATAAGAGAAAAGTCGGATTTTCTCGTACACGTAAACAATACTGCACCGTTTTTTATCTCTTAACATGAGTCCCGAATTAGTTTATTTAGTTATATTAATGTCCCGTTGTAAAGCAACACCAGGGTTATTTTGGAACGGACTCGTAATTCTGAACCACCGTCAGATGACGAGAACGATACCTGGGCTGCCTCCCCCCCCTTCCACACCACACTAGCGGAAGGACGTTTGTCCCTGACAGATTTAATGTACCACATACCTCCTTACACGACGGGTTTTCGGTGGAATCGGGTCTCGAACCTGAAACCATACTGCCCATGAGCCGAGACCTTACCACTAGAATCATCGCAGCCCCAAACATGAGCCCAGAAATGTGAGAGAATAGAATGGAGGATAGCATCTTTACTGAGATGGCAATGACAAAGTCCGCAATCGTAACGGCTCTTAAAACATCCCATCAACTTTAGCATGTAGTGATGCAATATGGCATGTTTTGTGTTGCGAAGTACAATAAAGAAACATGATTGGAAGAAACCAAATTTGGAAGTCTTATTTCCGATTAGTTGAAATCAAAATTCGTTTCAGATGTGAGTTATAATACTTACATATACGAATATACAGATCAATATACAGATCAATCATTCCTTAGATGGATTTTTTCACAATTTAATTTAGATCTATAGCTTTACTAAAAATGCAACAACAGCTTTGAAACAAAATTTTATCAGTCCAGATTTTCATGATCTTTTTTAGAGTGTTGTTATGGCATGGAAAAATTGTCTTATCTCAATAAATTTCGCCCAAAATTTAATTGAAATCTGCGAATTTGATATAAAGACCAAGTATCAGTATCATCAATGTAGTTCAACGCATTCTTTCTCATATATAGACAGGTATATTGCTCAAGGAGGTATACTGCTTGGAGATGGAACAAAATTTGAACTGTTTTTTTAACGATTATAGAAGTTTCCCTATTTATATATAATTTACGGTACAGTAAAATAACAGAAAGAGAGTTCTTTTAAAAATCTGAGATTTAATCATTGATATGGTGATTGAAGCAGGAATTGTTCTATAACTCCTATTTTTATAGGCTTCCCAATTAAGTTAATTTCTTTTATTATTATGCCCCTGCCTTGATCGGTTGTTCCATTCCTAATAATTCTTTATACATTGAAATAATATTAAAAGCAGCTATATATACATTATAAAAAACCTTTCAAAGATCTACTTCATTTCTTTAAAATAATTTTAAAGGCAAAATAATGGCAAATCAGAAACTTTTCGATTGTTTCACAACTCTACTCCACTACTATTTCAACTTGTTTAGCAACATAAAATATCCTCTTTCTGAAGAACCTTCGGTACTTTACTATTCTATTTGATGGCTCCTTATGCTATACTAATATATATTTTCTTTATCTTACAAAGACAGTTGTATAAAATTATATAAATGACAATAAGGAGAAGACAAATAAATATTAAAAATTAATTTTAAGCGCAACTTTTTGATAAAATTAAATCAGCTTTTGTGACATTTAAAACTATGTATCATACATCAGTTGAGTTGCCCGGTTTAATTTTAGAAATTATTTGCATCTTGAAAGAGGAAAAAGGAAGTGATGCTATAGTACAGCACTAGACAACTTTCGGATAGATGTTAAAATGTATGCTATGTCACACTCATCATGCTACTGAGAAGTCCTATGAGTTGTCTATATGGTGCCACTAAATTATCTTCCCAAGAGGCATGAGTTTTAAAGTCCATCAAAATTATCAGAGTGTTACTTGTTACCCAATAATTAAATACCAGGCATTGAAACAAAAAGTTTCAAGGCATGATATCATTATAAAGAAGAAAAACTAGAGTTGCTGTTCTTAAATCTGAAAATGATGTGAAAATAAGTATGAAGATGCTCCCTTATGTAAATGTGGTTAATATGCATTTAAAGAGGATATTTTAATGAACCTGTATATTTTTCTTCGTTTTACATTAATATATTATTGGAAACAATAAGTTATCGTATACTTATTATGAGAACTCTATAGTATTTCTTATTTTAAAAACAATACATAATATTGTATAATATCTATGAACTACAGGGAAAATATTTTTCGTAAAAGCTACGAGGCCTTTATTTACTTACTAGCCGCCTTTGGTGACCAGCCGGTTTGCCAGTATTACCGCTCGCTACAATTTTGAATTAAATATTATAAGTAACTGGTCTCTTAAGAGATTCTCAAACAAAACATTTTTAATCTCCAAATTTTGATAGTCATACCAAACTTATACTGTTGTTTAAATCGTTTCGTTCAATTTACTGTATATATTTTGCTAATTTGTTGTCATTTCCGGTAAAACTTCAACTTTCATTTAAAGTGGAAATGATGAAATTGCAATTAATATAAAGATATTTTTTAATAAAACCAAGCGTTTTATTTTATTTATCATCTTTATTGTTATTTATTTATTATTATTATTATTGAATATGTGTATTGCAAACAGAATAGCTCGGTATATAAGTCTTATGTGAACTACAAAATATTTTTCATAATTTATGTAATATCTCAAAGAATAATTCAACAAAAATTTCTCAGATTCAACATAAAATTCAGTTTTTAGTTTTGCTTTCAAAATGATTGAAATGAAATCAATAATAATATTTTGTTCCGGCCTATAAATATATTTCAAAAATTATGAAGTCTAAATTTAATGCAGTAAGGTATCATATTCTGAGAAATATTCTGGACACACCAAATTTTAAATAAATGAATGAATCTTTCTATTTTCCACGATCAACTAAGACTTATTTATAAAGTTTTGAATGTTAAAAATGTAGAAAAACTCAACATTTTCATAATCTTAGGCCAATTAATCTTGAGAAGCCTGCGAGCTGATTGGCTATTTACTTTGAAAAGATCGATGGAAAATCTAAAATTATCCTTTTTTATTGAATAGTGATATTCAAATTTTCATAAATCAGTCAGTTTAAGTGATTGATTTAGTTGATTGGAAATTAATTCTTTTTATTTAAAATATTAGTGTTTCAAGAACATTTTGTTAATCGTGATTTCCACAGCAGAAGCTGTATGTAAAATCAAAAATTCATCATTTGTTAGAGCATTTATTGAATCAAGTTACATAAAATATAATCATTTTCCATTTAGATCATTTTAGCAGATCAGTGTCTTACAAAAGGTTTACAAATTAGCTGTGTGGCCCTGATTTGTATGGATATCCTGTTCATGTTAAACAAAACTTGCCTTAAAATAAAATTGATTTATTGGATTAATAATATAGAGAGTGTAAAAGATTATAAAATAATTTTTCTTGAATTTATTTTTTAGAAAAAATAATATTTCATATTTGTTTTATTTCCTACAGACACGTGCCGAAAGTTATATTTTTGCAGATTTCATTTCCAAAAAGATTTAATTTATTTTCAATTGGAGCTTTACTCAATGTGATGGCAGCACTTTTAAAAAAGCTAATTTTTTCCCATGAATGCGAAACGTGCTCGTGCAGCTAAAATTTTATTTTTATTTTGTACGAAAAAAATTGTTGAAAAATAGAGTTAAAATATCTATTTAAAAATTCGTTAAAAATAGAAATTTAATTTTAAGGTTAAAACATTGGTATCATTTAAAAGATAAATTTTTAATCTTTAACTTCATGTAAAAATCTTTTTGTGCGGTAGTATTTTCCGAAGTTATAGCAGAAACACGCCAAAATTTCGCTTAATTTTGAAATAAATAAAATTCTAATTAAAAATTTGAAAAAATAACCCCCAGGTGCACATTCCCGGCCTCCAAGGTATACACGTGCCAAATTTGGTAGCTGTAGGTTGAATGGTCTGGCCTGTAGAGCGCCAACACACACACACACACATTGAACTTTATTATAAGTATAGATATATTTATTTTATTTTTACCTTGAGATTAATCAAATATACTTTTATCAGGGGATTTAGATAAGTTTGATTCTATTGTTTCTAATTGAAGACTTTATCCTAATTCACTTTTCAGCCGAAATAATGAGGTGATTTAAGAATAAATCCTAATTTAAAGTTAATTCTTAATTTAATTTTAAATTTCCAGTTGAAAGATTACACCGAAACTCTTAAATCAATATTATCGCCTTAAAAATTTTTTGTCTTTAATTCTGAAAAATTTCAAATTTCCTATGACATTTCACTAATCCTAGTGATTTTTTAAATAGTTCTATTTCAGATGGCAATCCACAGTTTATGAAGCTCTATTATAAAATAAAATACACAACCAATTTTTATTCTCTAAGAGCTATTTACTGTGAAGAAATGAGTACTTCAAATGGAAAGTGCTATTTCCTGTAGTGAATCTGGAGAGTATTCTCACTTTTCCTCTTAAAATGATAATGAGAGACTGGGAGATACATTACCCATAACACAATGACTTTCTCAATGTTATGTTGTTGAATGTGGTTTTGGGAGAGGAGTTTTGATTTAAAACCCTCATCAAATGAAGCACGAAAATACAGAGGAATTTGGATGATTTAAATCAAATTGTTATTTGAGAGATTGTAATGAAATTTTTAAATCAATATCATAGCCTTAAAATATTTTGGTCTTTAATTCTGAAAAATTTCAAATTTCCTATGATAATTCACTAATCCTAGTGGTTTTCTATATAGTTCTATTTCAGATGGCAATCCACAGTTTATGAAGCTCTATTATAAAATAAAATACACAACCAATTTTTATTCTCTAGAGACTATTTACTATGAAGAATTGAATACCTCAGATATGAGGTGCACTTTTACTTTAGTGAATCTGGATGGAATTCTCCCTTTTCCTCTTGAAATGGTTAGTAATGAGAAAGTGGAGCCCATAACACAATGACACTTGCAATGCTGTGTTGTTAAATGCGATTTTTAAGTGGAGGTTTGATTTAAAACTCTCATCATATGAAGCAAAAAAGTACAGGGGAGTCTGGCTGGTTTAAATCATTTTAGCTCAAAGTTATTGGTTGTAAGAATTTTTTATCTGGTTCCTTGATTTTATTTTTCGGAGTTCTAAAAGTCATCCTTTAGTCTTTTTTTTTCTTCTGATCTAACACATTACGGGTAAACATAAAAAATATATTAAATAGGTTTGTTCAATGTATAAGATGGTCATCGCACTAAATCAGCTGCAAAAAATTTAAGCAGAGGGAGGCTGATGCTATATCCAGTTCAATTTATTATGATCTGTGCTAAATCGTACTCTTAAAACACGGAAAAAAATCAATATCAAATTGTTATATCCCAAACAGAAATTAAATAATCTTAGTTATATGCTTATCGTTTGGAAATAAACTTAAAATAGTTTTCGGAAAGCAACTTTTTATATCCCAACCAGTTTTCCAGAGATTAGTTGGAACTACTTACTACGTCCAACCAGTTAAAGAGTTAATAATTAAAAAAAAACCATATTTTTAGTGCAATAAATAGTGGATTTTATTTTAATTTTTTCAACTTGTTAATATTTTATTTATTATTCATTATATTATTATTATGAATCATTATTTTATTATTATGAAATATTAATTGTTTTATCAAATTGACAATCCCAAGAAACTGATGAATGAATTCAAAACTTAATCAAAATTCAAAAACTAAGAACTAAATGATGAAAAATGGCACCATCAGACAGGCATCAGAAAAGCATTTACATCATATCATCGTTACAAGAATAATACCAGTCAAGTTTAAAAAAGGTATGTGAGCATATTTATTGAGTATTATTTTTTAATATTTTTGTACAATTTTCGTGCTATCTAATATGTTTTTGCAAATGAATACAAAATAAATATAAAATACCAATATGAAATATGATACGCTAATACTTTCAATCTCCGACAGCAATCGTACAATAAAATGTAACCCAATTCAGACCAGAACGTTTTTTCCAACTCTTAAGTATTCAAAGATGTTGCTTTTCTGAAGAGTGAATGAAAGCACGCCTCATTCTCCTTAATCCTGTTTTCTTTGACTTTCACAATAAGACTTCACCAAACCGCAAATCCATCAATGTCAATAGACTTGCATTCCCCATTTAGACCACACGCATTTCCTCACCTCCTCTGAAAATTGCCTAAGCCCTAGAAACCACAAGAGCTATTTTGAATGCGATAAAACAGCGGCTCTTTAAACGTTTCAGTACAAATTATTTACATCTATTTTAATTACCTACATATAAAATTTTTACACATTTTTCGGAATTTATTGATTTTGGTATTTTCAATAAATAAAGCTGAAATGCAGGTTTTTTTTTATTTATTTGTAAAGTATAGCAGTGCAGAAGTTTATGAGGGAGTGTTACATATGTAATAGAAGAATAATTTATTTTCGTGAAAACAGTTTTGTGAGCATACCTCTATAATAGTGCTAAAAACTCCTTACTAAAATTATAATCTAGTCCTTTCTATTAATAAATTTGTAAAAATTCATTTCATTATTTGCCTGGTTTATATGTAGAAAAGTGAAGTACCATTAAAGATAACATGCAATTAGAAGACAGATTATCTGAACACTTGTTTTTAAATGCATTGAACTTAATTTGAGTTGTTCATTTACACAATGATTGGAACATATGTAAAACTAATAAAAAACATGGCTTTATTTTTTTCTCAATTTGATACTTAAAATAGAATCATTGAAGAATAATGAACATTAACAACGAATTTAATCGATATTAATCTCAATCAGTATTCCTAGTCGTCAAAGGCGATGAATTGAAAATGTTATGTAATATTTAACTAAATTTTTTCTCAAAGTCACTTGCAGGTTCGCGCCAAGAATTTCGTATCAATATTGAGTTATATTAAATGGTTATTCATCTTCTAGAATATGTAATTAACCTAAAATCAAGATGTAATAGATATATTTCCATAATTCTTTTATCTTCCATATACATTTTTTTTTCATTAAAGTCACAAATTTGTCGTTGTGTCACCAAGATCGGAAATCATTGACCTGCCATCCATTCAGATCTATTATTAATATCTTTAATTCTCTGTTTGTGAAGGTACTGCAATGGAGAGTAAGCAAGATTACATATTCATAACAATATCAATAATCTATGGGGAAAATAAGCAATATCTGTGGTTTACTAAACATCATCTGCTTCAAATTTTAAAAAAAAAAGCTCAGGTGATAAAAGGACTCTGTGTATTAAAATATTTTATATATTATCAGTGTTTGCATTAAAAATATTAGACATGAAAGAATTTTAATCTCGAATAATGCCATATATATCAGATAAATTTAAACTGAATTCTCAAATAAAATTCTAAATTGAAACTTTCGAGTTAACTACGTTCCGCTGCACAAAGAGCTCAATTGGATATACACGATGTCAAAAACACACTCAAATGATTCTTTTCTCAAATCTCAAATCATCAAAAGAATTAATTTCTTTGTACATATGACAACTTTCCTAAAATAAAAATATTAAATTTATCATGGAAGGGAGTAAGGATAACTAAATATAAAATATTCTTTGATTAAATAAATAATGGTATGTTATCCATGTTAGAAAATTTAATTAAAATAGATACAGTTACAGAGAGAATTATAACAAAATATAAGAATTATCACAAAATTATTTTGAAACTTGACAATAATTGGAAAACAGAATGTAAGCCATGTGACGATACAATTTATTTTTGTTACTATGGTAACAATTTTTGAATGCAAATTGCAATTTCATAGGAAAGCTAATTATATTTTAAAAACAAATTCTTTGTTTTTAATTCTGTGAAATCAGCTCCAGTCATTGCATTTAATTATATTATTTCTTAGATGATATATATAAAGAGTATTTAAGATTTGCCGTTAATTTACGACGCCACTTGTTGACATCTGCCTCAGTTTGTTTAAACGGAAATGTTAATATTTGTGAAGTAAATAACAGTATAAATAGTATAATAGTATATAAAGCTATAAAGCATATTATAGCTCATAAAAATGTAGCATATAAATAGCATTACTAATTAATATAAATGCTAGAAAATATTTTATTATATCCTACTTTAAACTGTGATAAAGTCATTAAAATGCGCTTCAAATTGAACCAGCTTTCTCAAAAAGGAAACAAGCTCTAGCATATCAAAGTATACACGACTTGTACAGGTTTAGTTTAATTTGGTTATAATAGCATACCATTTCGAAATAACACAAACGATATTTTGAGAAAACACTCGCAATTTTGAAACCTGGTCAAACGATGAGAACGGCGCCTGAGCTGGCACTCCACTCGCTAAGATTCAGTATCACGCCAATGGAGCATTCGTTCCACCGTATCAAATTTAAGTGTGAATCATTATTGTTCTAAATCACGAAGTCAGTATTTATTAGTAGGATACTGTGGTCCCAAGACGTGTAGAAAACAATTGTTATCACTTAGAGTCTCCTTGTTGACTGTAAAATATGAACGAAAGTCATTAAGAAAACCGTTGTTTTATATAAATTTAAAAGTTTGATTAAAAAGAATAAGAAAACATGAAGTTTTTTTTTATTTATTTATTAACAACATGTTTAGAATTTATTTAAAACAGTTAATTCAGTTATTTTGATTGAGGAACTGTGTTAGAATAATTAATTCTGTAAGAATATAATGATAAAGGATTTAAAATTTAGCATTAAAAAATGAAAGTTACAAATTTCTAATTTGTTTAAAATATTTATCTCGAATATGAATTTTAATAGAAATAATAAAGAATTTTTTTTTTATTCATTTGAGCTGAAAGCATGTAATATTTACCCTCAAACTACAACATTATTATATTTGAAAAATATATTTTTGCATGTTTACAAGAATTTTTAATAGCTTGCATCACTATTTTATAATAATTTAATGAAGATAAATAATGATGTACCATAAAAACATTCAATCAATATCCAATAAAATACCTATACATGGCTTGTAATTAATATTATCGATTTAATAAGATGAACAATATATGTTCACACGCAAACCAATTTTTTTAATCCACGTTTCTCAATACAGCAAAAAAAAAAAAAAAAAAAAAAATCTAAAATCTCTTATAAAATCTTCGTAAATATTTTCCTTAGAAAAAAGCATTCTTTTTCATCGGTTTTTCCCAAGTACTTTCTCTTTACTCCCGAGACTTTCTTGAGCACAAAATCTCCCAACATCAGTACTTTTAGATACCCTAGTCATTGCTATTGACCGAGTGAACAACATATCACGATATCTCAAAATAAAGTCACAAGAGAATAATGCGTGGATAAAACTCGATGCTACTGTAGACCATTTTGGGTTCTTAGAGTAACAACCTTTAGACTAGCCACGGATGCCTTTTATGAATCGATTAAATTCCAAGCACGGAATTTAATCGATTAGGATTCTTTGTGCAGCAGTGAGTAGTTATTGCTTTCCTTTCAAGAAAACCTTAGACCAGATGCGAGATTTGTTTAAAAGACCGTTGCAGCGAGAAGAATGTCTTCATCATATTTTAAGTACATGAGCCATCAAAAGAACGTTGCTTTGAAGAAAGTAAGACGTAAAGGTGCTTCGAACTTTCAAAGTAAATATTTGGGTCCATTTATATATTATAACTTCCCAGGAACTTTATATTTTTATGTTTCAGCTTCTTTAAAAGCTTTATATTGCAGATAATTTTTTTAAATTTAATTTTCTTGTGACCTTAGAACTTTAAAACTGGGATTCTGAAGGGCTGGTTAAGGACGTATTAAAGTTGTACTTATACAAATTATGAAATGAGATGTTAATTTTAAATTTTTAGTTTTTATTAATAGCAAGAATGTATTATAATTTTTAAAAAAATAAATTAAAAAACATAAATGTCGGCTTTTTATATAAAAATTCATTTTTTTTACTTTGTAGAATAATTTTGTTAAATGATTAATTAATTTTACATTTAAATTCATTTTAAAATTATTCAAAACTTATTTTCGATGGGACCCCGTAATTTTGAGCAAACATCCATTCTCCAAACTTCACAACACATCAATGGGAGGAAGCTTCCTTACTATCACAATATACCCAACAATATCGTTACGATATCTTCACAATATTGTCTATATCGAAGAAATATCGTACAATATTTTTTGTTTATCATAGACATTAGATATAAAATGCATCAGGTTTACAAGCACTGAAGAGCTTTTAGTGAAAAAGGGTTTTCAACCAGAAACCTTAAAGATGTCTGACTAGAAAAATTCAAAATTCACAACATTTACATACAAGGCGAATCTTCTAAAATCTGATGCTCTTGGGCTTGTATGTCTAGACTACCACTAATCGATTGTCCCTAGACAATTCTGTAAATCGTTTAGTGGCAATGGTAATGATTCAGTAAATCACAAAAATTTGAGAGAAAAACAATTGCTTTCAAGAGATTTAATTTTAGATTTTTGTTGAAGATCTAGTCTACCTATTTCTGTCTTCAACCCATTTTTATATTCTGGATTGATATATACCTGCCATTTAATAAAAATCAACAATATTTTGAAGGCATAAAAGGAAAAAAAATATATGATCTGGAAAGATTTATTTCAGGTATCAGTGAATTCAGTTAAACAAAATGGAACATAAAATACTTGAAATACATTAACGCATTAACTTCTGGAAAGAATTCATTTTATTCCATGTCTGAAATTTCTTATAGAAGGATAACAATCTTTCAATTATCTTGAAACGATTAACAATAATATGAATTTTTTATAAAGGCACTGGGGATAAAAGACAATAGAAGGATAACCTAAACTCATACAAATGGAAATAAAAATATAATTTTCATTATGAGAATTTAAACAATTGTTGTTGTAGTACATTTCTAAAAAAATTGATAAAATACAGAAATATTTATTGTACATATTATTTCAGGTGAATACCAAAGGTGAACATGGAAAGAGGAACTCTATGACCCTCTTGGTCTCATCATCTGATTACAGTTCATAATCATTCAATTAGAACAAAAATAGTCCTCATGTATCTTTAAGTGGAGCATTAGTATTTAATTAAACTATGTGTAGTATGAATTGCAGCATAAAATGGAACTGTATACGGCAGTATAAAAGACGTTTCAGAAAATGTTTGCCGAAAAACACTTTACTCGGATTAGCGTTGATCCCCTAAGGTTTTTAGATAAAATTCCGTTATTTGGGATAATAATAAAGTTTATGTTTTTCTATAACGACGCTATCGGTTATGTGTCTAAATTAAATGCCGATTTTAATTGACACTGCATTTTTATAAATTTCTAATGTGTTAATAAATGCTTCAAAATAAAGAAATAATAACAATACGATTTGGAATTACATTAGATAAGATTATAAATAATTTGTAAATAAAAAATTATCTATTAATTATAAGATAACGTAATTACATTTTAAACAAAATATAATTATAGTATTAATTAAACATAATATATATATATATATATATATATAATTGTCGAAATTTTCAGCATTTACCATCCCAAAATTTTTATTTTACTTAGACTCTGTATAGTTTTAATTAATGAAGCATAAAAAATTTTCTTTATTCCTTCTTACTTATTTGGTCGAATAAAATTTAAGTTAATAAATTATAGCAGAGAAATCCCAAAGTATATTTTGAAATAAAGCCATATTTGTTTTACTGTACTATTAAATGCGATAATGAAACTATATATATCTTTAAAATAAAATTAAAAGAGAAATGGCTATGAGCCGATTAATTAAAGAAGATATTATTGATTGATATTATGAAAAAAAAGAAATTTATTATATTTAATTATAAAAAATTAATTTATTTATAATCAATTAGCTTAAAATAACTCAATTTTTAATATTGATTATAAGCAGACGCTGTCAAATTTGGTGCAGAAAAATATTTTGTATATATTAATTAGATTTTTGCCACATCCTAATAAAAAGCACGATTTTTTAAAAAATATCTTATAATCAAATAGTATCGTATTTATAAATTAGAAGTAAACATGCCATCATAAATTAGGCAAATTCCAACTTTTGGTCAACTTGTACATAATTTTTCCAACATCCATTGTAATCGCACGACGCTGCAGAATTCTTTGAATTGCTTGAGTTTGTTACTTATTACTTCTAAACATAAGGATTACTGAATTTGTGGAGCACAAGGAACGAAACATTCTTTTTCAGTCACTTATAAACATAATGACACAATTAATGTTTTCCTTTTCCTTTATAAACAAGGGAATTATTTCTTAAAATCATAAGAATTCCACAGATCTTCCAAAATCCTCTTTAACAACCACCATTATGAAAAATTTAACTTTCCGCCACTTATATGATACTGATTGAAGAATATGGCTCATAGGTAAGCACACATATTTACAAGGAAAAACATCCATGGTTTCAAAGAAAAAAACATCATTAACAACTACCTGTCAACTGTAATTTAGACTGGCAAAACTTCTATGTGAAGACGCAGGTCATGTATTAGTTTCATATTACATACAAGAAAGCTAAACAAACTTCCTAAAATTAAACAAACATTATTATTAATGTGACAAATTGAAGTCTGTGGTTGCACCTTTTCAGAATCAAATTTACCTCAATGATTTTCGGAAGTTGGTTTAAGGGCTGGGAGTATTCACCTAAGTGTGAAAAATTCCCCAAAAGCTAAATTGTGGTAACATAGATCTGCCCACAAGTTCTCTTAATTATTCACAGAATCGTAAACCGCAAAACGAGTTGTTATAGCTTAATGTTTCAAACGGCTTGTACAAAAGAACCTTTACACACACAAAAAAGGAAAGGAAATGCCAATATTTCCGTTTAGGAAAGCAATGATTGTTTATTTATCTCGATAAAACATTCGGAGTTTCGAGAAAGTAAGAGTTACTTGCAGAAAATGATGTACTGATTCATTCACTGCACCTGCATATGCAAAATTAGTTTGTGTTCATAAAACATGTTCTACTTTTCATTAAGAAGAGAAATCATAAAAATATTATTCCAATTATATAGTATTTAATAATTTTACCTGATTTTGATAAGTATTAATCAAACAATAAAATACTGATCATTGAGATATATAATAATTAAATAGTTTAATACACATTTAACCTAATGTGAATTAAAAATATTTCTGAAGATGAAATTTGTTGATCTGTCTGTACAAAATTGTTGAATAATATTCGCTTAAAATAATAATTATATTGAATAATATTAAAATAATAACATGACTTTAAAATGAAGCAGGTGCAGGTGTTAAGGGAAGCAGAATTGATTTCATTTAACATTGATAAGAGAAGCTTAGTTTTGAGACCCAACTATCATTTTAAAGATTTTTTCATTAATAATTCATAATTGAAAATGATATTTTTTTAATAAGGCATATTTTTAATTTTAAATATGGTGCTTTAATAATAATAAAAAATTCTGCGATTTGATTTTTTATTAGTAAATACGGGAAAGTGGATTTAAAATTTTTACTTTTCATAAACAGATATTTAACTAGCTGAATGGAACATAAAACATAAAAAGGGCAATTTATGTTAGTTATATATTAATTTTTTGTACAAAATATTGATCAAAAGTTTTTATGTACATAAAATGGATTTATATTCAATAGGTTTAGCCCAACTATGAATTATATTTCTATTATACAGACTGTTATTGATTCTGAATTTTGCATTTTCATTTCGGTGAATCAAATACGCTGTTATCTATTGAATTCAATGTACGTGGAACAAAATATTCTTTACATAGTTTTCTATTCAGGAATTCGCGCTGGCAAAGGACATAGAAATAGAACCTTTATGTATCCAGTTTCCAAGTGAATAATACTTGTGAGCCATTCAAGGATCTTTTTTTATTGGATTCCATTTTTAAAATTTTTATATATTTCTCTTTTACATTTTGTAATTATAGGTTGGTACTCAATGTAGTAAATTCTTTTATATGTTTTTATTATGTGTATAGTTCATGTTTCATTCTTCATTCCATTACACATTTTGTGAAAAATAACGTGATATCTCAATATAGCCTAAAAGACCCTGTTGTTGTTGTTTATAATGGCACTTGCCATGGACAAGCTCACCGACGAAGTCAGCGATTTTAAGCCAAGGGAGCGTTTCTTGTTTTAGTAACGCCAACTAGGGCCAGGAGTACGTCTTAGCTACTCACGCTTCACATTCGCTTGCACAACCCCTTTTTACTGGGGGGCTCATTCACACATCTCACAGATAGAACAGATGAAGAACAACCATGCCCGAACGGGGACTCGAATCCAGGACGCCCAGATCACGGGGAAGACGAGCTACCCCTATGCCAGGACGCCGGCCTAAAAGATCCTACATTTAAATATCACATAACATACACAATCTGATGTCAGTTGAATTTATTCCATTGAATGTTTCTTGATGTAATTATGACCGTTACGTATCATGATTTGTCGAAGGTTTATGTCATTGAGCTTCTAAATGTTTTATAATATTTGCCTTTGACATTAACGTGGCATTATGGCGTGTATTGACATCCATTAGAGTAATTATACGGGATATATATCATGTGCACAGTTCAGATTCCATTGCACATCATTTTTAACATAAAATACTGCAATGAACACAGCACAACGTAAGACTATGTGCACATAGATATCAGATAATATACATTGGTTCCTTCATTATTTAACTTTGACATCTCTTGAATTTGCTCCATTTAATGCTGTTTACTTTAATTATCACAGATATATATCTTGATTTAACAAAACTAATAATATTTTTTAGTCCAAATAGGTATTTTAATAGATCGAAACTTACAGCAATACATTTTAATTTACGAAATGAGTAGTTATATTTTTATTCGGAATAAATATTTGATAACGAAGAAGATTCAATGATATTATTTAGAAAAATGTTTTTTTTATCATTTTAGATGTGAATAAGCAAAATTACCATGCTGAAGGCTGATTTTTAAAATCCTCCCCTTAATCAATCAATAAGAAAAGGAACCAGTTATTTTTTAATCCGAGTTGATACCAAAATTTGAAATTTTAACTATAATCATTAAGAAAATTAGCATTTCAAAAATCGGAGGAAATACATAAGAAACAATTTCTGGACGAAGAGAGGGATAAAAATACTTCCAGAAAATGTGGTCTTATTTCTAAAGTATCTGATAACAGAAAGACCGAATAGGAAATGAATAAAATAAAAAAAAATACTAAACTTATGTCTTGTAAGAAGAATAAAAAAAAAAATCATTATTAGTTCCGATTTAGCAATTAGATTATCCCACATTTCTCTCCAACTTCATCAATTTTCCTCCTAATTTAACTTTTTAAACATTAGAATCAATTTATTTTGAAAAGAATTTTCCAATTCATCGAACAGACGAAGCTGAGTTTACAACTTTTATCGGTCTTTAGCGGAAAAGTTTCTTTTCTTTTCAATTTGATTATTTTTTTAATAAAAATGTGAAGTAATTAAAAATGAAAATGAAAGTCTTTTCATTTTTGATACTTTTACTTTGAAAGCAAAGTAGAATTTTAATGCAAGACAGAAATACCTTTAAAAGAAAAAAAAATGTTTCTTTTCGATTTTTTTTTCAGAAATTATTTTACTCTTGGGGGTTTTCTAATTTTGTTATAATGCAAAAACATTTATTTTAAAGGAAAATAAAAAGCTAGAAAAGCGGCAGTTTAAGCGAAATGAATTTAATTAGTTTTAGTGTTTCTTAATGTAAGAGTTTTTGATTTTTAATCCAAAACGAAATGTATTTTGTCGAGAATATATTTCCTTCATGGCTACTGTGAATTCTTAACTTACTTCAAAGTATCCATATTGTTCAGTTAGAAGAGAATATGTCCGTGAATCATTTTGTAAATAATAGAGTAAATTTTTACTTCAAAACACAATTTACATATGTGTTTGGAATAGTACAAGATCATTCAATACAATTTCATTGATGGTTTTTTTCTTTTGCTAGTGGTGAATTTTTTACATTCATTTACATCTGAACTCAATGTACTCGTTATCTAATTTGCTAAGAATTTGAGAATAAGTATACATTAATTTAAGATTATGACGCTTTGCAAAGTTTTGAAAGAAAAATTCAAAATTCAACCTCAAGTAGTATTTTACACTTGCATAAAAAATACATGTGATGATACTTGCGAATCTTTGAACTTACAGATTATATAAATCGGATTCAAAATTAGTTGTAATTGCAAAAAAAGTCATCTGGTATTACATATTAACATAACAGTTTACTAATTTTAATAAATTACATTTAATATACATTTAAAGTTTTACTAATATATATTTATTTTAACTGCATCGATACGGAAAGGCCACAAATGCCCAATCAAGGAAGCTACGGCCCCCGCTTGAATGGGCTTAAATATCACTGCCAAATTCTTGACCCTTTCGTTAAGTGTGATTTGTTGAAACCCCGGTGAGGTGCTTTGTTTGGTAGAGTTGCTCATCCAGATGGATTTAGGGGACAGGAAGGATTTTTATGAACCTCAAAGGATGTCGAGCATACATTTCTTTTCATAGCTAACAGCTCGAGAAGATAATTTTTGGAATATCAGCCCCTTAAACACCTCAATGATAGCCAGTGTTCTTCAGAGATGGTAGAAGAATTTTCTTATCTTTGAGACAGTAACTCGGGCATTCCAGTGTTTTGAGGTGCCTGAAATAAAATGACATTAAGAATGAGAGAATTAATGTATTCTCATTAGAGATTTTTTACAAATTTTTACTACTTAATTTTAAAGGTATCATTCTGAGGGAGGAAAATACCCTCTTCAATTAGCTTCTCGTAGAGAGTAATTGAAATTAAGCTTGCTGTACTATTCATATGTTTTTCAATCTTAAATTATTCAACATAAACCTAAACTTAAAATATTCCCCCTAAACCTATTTGCCTAAATTTCTTTGTGCATCTGACATGGAAGTTATGAAGGAAAAAATATTCTAAGCTTCACACATTCTAAGTTAGAAATTAACTACAAATATTAGTGTTTCCTCGAATATTCAACTTATGTTTTCGCATAATGTTTTCACGTACTTTAAAACTTTAGTGCACCTTCTCTGTTATAAGTAAAACTATTTTTTTAAATTCGAGAATAATTTTAGAGTGATTTCTTTATGTCTTCAGGAATTTTATGTACATGTGAACATATAAATTGTAAAGTGTCCTTATATTTTTGACCATATAATTTATATTCATTCTTGGAAACTTTTGCCTATAATAACTGCATTCAAAATAAATCGGTAATATTGAAATGACAATTGATATTACTAGCAGAAAAGGATATCTATCACGAAACTGCGTTCTATGTGACTACAATATTCAAATAGAAAGTGTCTATGAAACCTCCTTTGAAACCCTTAGTTCCAGAAATAGAAGCAGTTATAACGTCAGTAGACAAGCTTAACTATTAACTAGTACTATGCCGAAAGGAATTTAAATGTTTCTGAAAGGAATGCGAATGGTGCCGAAAAGAAGGCAAAAGTAGTAAGTAACATCTTGTTAATTGCTACGACACCTTTGAGAAAATTAATTATGATTGAAATTATAAAAATATAACTCCCCATTTAAATTATAATTCCGTCATTTCATTTTCGCAACTGTTTCGAGATTCATTTCTTGCAACATTTTTTTTACAAATATCTGAAGAAAAGTTACCGATTGTTTATGAAATAGTTGCATGAAATAATTAGTCGAAATGAATTTAAGTAACTATTTAAATTTCAAACCTTCTACAGTATACATTATTATGAAGTGTGTAGTTTCTTTTTCCGCATTATCCTTTCGGCAAAAATTGAAAGTTATTTACATATTTGTAAATTGTAACAAATTTATCTCGAATTTCGTACTTTCTGCAATCGTAATGATATAAAATTAAAAGTAAGTATATTGGTTTTAAATTACAGATAATAAGGAAAAATAATCAACTTCTATAAAAATGTGTTTATAAAATTGAGAATAATCTTGAAAATGCTGAATTCTGTGCTATTACTTAAAAGAAAGATTTTATTGAATAAAGTCGTAACGACAGAAAGATGGTGAAACGGCTATTATAAAATGAGATATTGCTATACTAAGAGGCTTTTCAAAGAATTGCTTGAAAATTTTATTTATTTAATACAGCGTATACTGTATTAATTAGATTGATACATGTTCCTCTACAACAAAAATACAATTCTAGCTCCAACACTTATATAAACCATGATTTGTTTTAATAAATACCAGAGACAAGAATTTGCATTAGATGGACTTTTCTGTTATGAAAAATGATATTCTAGATCAGAAATGCTTATCTATAACAAATCAATTTTTAAAATAATTATTTAAAAACTTTCATGTAAATCCTCAGTCGCATTTATTTTATATGTAGCAGAAAAGTTCAGTAATAAAAGGTGAATAAAGGGTTTTAAAGGAAAGCTTTTATAAATGTATGGAAAATAAGTAAAATATTTTTAATCCAAAACAGGGACCTTAAAACAAAATCATAAACGTGTTCGATGCCAAAAAATATTCTAAATAAATTGGAATTTCAATGATATTTTTAATATATATTGCCGCCTTGTGAATGTTTGAGAATTCTTGATTTGTGGCTGTAATTTTTCTTAAATTTTATTAATTAGTAACTATTCTAATACTAATACATTCATTTATTAGTTCTCATGTTTTTCAATTCAGTATCGACCTTCCTGTATTAGATATAGCTAACGGTAGTGGTCTCCCTAATTCTTTCTCCCATACTTTCTAATAAAGGTGTTATATCCCTCACCCAGCCTAAAATTAGGAACAATTTGTAAGGTTGCAAATGCCATACATGTCATTGGCGAACAATAGTTATGAAATATTGATCTTTGGCTTTAATTTAGATTTTTACTGAATCTATCGAGTGAAAATTGGTAATGTTTCAGTCGATTAATCCTCAATTGTTTTAGACGTCTTTCTCCATCCGATTGAAATCAAAATTTGATATAGAATGACAACTGCAATCACAAAATTTCTTATTAAATTTTATATATTTAAGTTATTGTGTGTTTAAGTTATAGCGTTTACATACTTGTGGTAGTAAAGATCGACAATCTATCTGTCTCTTGGCAGATTTGGTTCTAAATTTGGTAGATATATACACTTGAGATTCTACATATGTGTATCAAATTTTAGCCATCGAGTTTTCTTCATTTTATAAATATCATATTAGCTTACATTCGGATAGACAAACTATCTGTAAATGGAATCCAATGAAAATGCGTTAGTAATCTTTAAATGTGGTATATAGATCATATACTGAATTTCATCCATCTAGCTCAAAGCATTTTAAAGTTATCGTGTTCACATGCAGATAGACATAATACGACAAAAGTGTTTTATTCAGGCAGATCTAAAACTTTGAAATTAATCAAAAATTCTCGTTCGATTTTTTTTTGACGATTACAATACATTATCTATACTTCGCATGCGAGGAAGGCAAAAGTATTTCCTACTTATTACTTTACTAAAAGATTTCTTTTAAATATGTTTTTTAATTATTCTTTGCTTTTTTGTTTTGCTCCATAATTTATTATTATAAATATTAGAGAATTTTGAAATATTTTTTTTCTGATATTCTCTACCATATAGCACCAACATTTCCGTAACAAAAATTAATTAACTTTTAACTAAGCTTAAAAAATTTTTAAACCAATAAACTTTCATCGGAGACACACAATTGTATGCAATTCCAAGACAAAAAAAAATGTATTACAAGCTTTTTTTAAAAAAAAATAGGAAAAAAGCCACGTTAAATAAGAGGAAGGAAACTCCAGTTTATTGCAGGAGCACCATCGTTTTAAAATGAATCTGCAGTCACAATATTGCAATTGCGAAACTAAGAACTCTTTGCTAAAATCCATACTTTTAAATTAGACTTTGTCATATATAAATCAAAGTTGAAACAAAAGGATTTACTCTCAACTTCAAACTGGATAAAATGTTTATGAATTTATACTTAGAATACATTCATTATGTCCATACATTTGGATAAAAATTGCTGCCAAACAAAATTTGATTTCATGTTATATGATAATGATAAAACCCTGTATCTTTCAGCTGTATTTTCCCATTCCATTATTATGTCTAGCTCTTTTGAATAAATATAGGATTGTTACCATGGTTCTATGAACTAAATACCGAAAGCAAAGGTTTTTGAAATTGCACAACTTTGATAGAAACATCGATTTTGCGAAACCATGTAGAGTCAATACTTTGAAATGATAGCAACTAATTAAGATCTTTGTAAAACTTTGAAATGCTTTGAGCGTAAATTGATAATTTAAATATTTGTTTATTGAGACTTCTTTAACCCATGATTTAGACTCATCTGAAGGATACATCATGGTGACCTGGTGATAATGTCTGGGAAATAGAATGAGGAGATTCCAGTAAGACAGCCGACCCCATTATTACCGGACTCACCTCAAATCTGATACTTTCGTCGGTGTCCTGATATTAATGCTGAATCTTGGAGAGAGGATTACCAACTCAGGTATCATCTTAACAACTTAACTAAACTTTAAATTCATGAGATCTGACCGAAAAACAGTCCTCATGTTACTGTCCTGTCGATACTGCTACGTTCATTTGTGGCGGGATGGTCGGCTGAACACAAGAAAAAGAAGCGAAGCCCTCATGTTGCTTCAAAATGGAACGAATATTATTTCATTAACCTGAACTAATCCTATAGATTTCCTTAGAGAGAAAAAGGAATAATTTTCTCATTTTTTTTAGTTTTATATATGCTTAATCAACACTGATTCTTTAAGTAATGCTGAATGTCAGGTGTTGCATCATTTGCTCCCTTGTTATATTTTAATAATATAAGAATCTATTCGTTTATACCTCGAAAAATCAAATTGGAAAGATTTACTCTCAGTAAAAATAACTCATAAAGAGTCATGTTAAAAGTGTTTTGCTAAAAATTATATATTTAATATAATCTATAATGCTCTTTCGTCAGTATGAAATCGGAAGAAAAATTACTAAAATGAGTCACGAAGGGAACTGTTCCATTGATTATGTACTTAGATTTCTGTTAACTGTTTATTGGCTTACTTCAATTACAAGTTATTTATTTTAAACTTGGCGTAATAGTTAATTTCTAAACTCTCAGAGTTAGGCATCAATTTCCAATCGAAAAAATACCTTATAGGAAATAAAGAATTATTCTTTTATGTTGTTTGTTTCAATAAGTGTATTACTGAAAATGCAACAAAATATCAGTTTTTGAAAAGTTATCGAATATATTAGCATTTAGTTAAACAAGTTTGACAGACAAGCCTTTTAAATAAAAATTGTTCAATTTTTTGGCTACAGAAAGCAACCGAGCAACAAAACTTTGAAATTTCATTATTTAGGGTATTTTAGACAGTTGTTGCTTTGTTAAAGATTTGCAAATCGTAAACTTCGTCGATAAAGTCATTGATTGACTTAAAACAATAATAAAATCTTCTTTGCTATGCAATTTTTGTTGCAGAAGATTACAATAATTTTGCTTAACATGTTGACATTTTGTTTGTAAAAAAGCACTGTTGAATATACAATGCAATGACTGTACAAACTTTGAGATTTTATAATTACTTACAAATGCATTTATTGAATCAAACTTAAAAATTAACTATTTATATCATATAAAGCACTCATCCACCATTAACTATATATATACCTCTTACGATTAAAATTACTCATAGAAATATTTACGTTCCGCTCCCTCATTTTTATTATAGTCATAAAACAAAAATTGCGGAATCAAATTGGAATTTATAGAACAAAGAAGTTATCATCAGTTTCATTTCCTATTTTCCTATTCAAAATATTAGAGATATTTATTTCTAAATCAAAATATATTAAGTGTAAAATAATAAACCGAAATTGCAAAGATTCCCGAATTTTAGAGTATCATTATTTAATGCATCAAAATCACAAAAGAAGAATCATTCGTTTAGATACGTTTGCCACAGAATAAGAAAGAAAAGAAATGACAAGATGAATCAAACACCCAAAACAGAAAACCGTTTCAACCAAAAGAAACATTTTCTGGAGTCAAAAATATACTGACATCTAAGAGGCAACGATCACATTTGGTTCCGAGGAAATAGAACAAACCTAGATGGAAAATTTCTCTTTTTTTCTATCCTAGAATAAATGTAGGGTAAAAGTGTTAGAAGCATTTCGTCCATGAATACTATCGTATATGTAGACACAAAAAAAAAGAAAAAAGAATAGTATTTTTTTTTTGTGTGTGTGTAAAAAAGGGCTGTTTTTTAACACAAAAAAATGCCGAATTTTATGGTTTTATATTTTCTATTCATTTTGGAATGAGTCTATACATTTTTCTTTTCCTTAAAAAGGGTATGTTTTCAATTTATATTGGTTTATAAGCTTGCGTAAGGCTGCTTTAATTTGAAGACACGATTTTAGTGACATAACATACTTTTCGTTTTGAGAAAAAGGATATAAAATAATTATTATTTGTTTAGAATACCTTTCAGAATAGAATATAGATATAGAATATTTTTCAAGAATAAAATATTAGAATCAAATATTTCAAAAAACAAAATGGCAAAAAATACCAAATGTCTTACAGCCATTAGAGCCATTTCATTGACGACGGTATGCTAAATTTTATTAACATAATTATATTTATTTTCAAAAAATTAAATTATTTGGAATGACATACAAAATAATTTAAATTTGTATTAAGGATTTTCAAGTTCTAAATTTTCAGAAAAAAACATAATAAAGTAATAACGGTATAGATAGAACAAATGCTGATGCCAAATAGCTAGCAAATGTTCACGTTTAATTTAGTTTATTTATTATTCGTGTTTTGTTTTGAAACTACAAGAGAATTATTTTGAGCCATTGTCAGATAACAAGAACATCACCTGAATCTGATCTTCCACTCCAAACTTCCAAGCCACATTACTAGGAGAATATTTGACCCCCTGATGAAGGTAAAAATTTCAAAAGTGTATAATGGAGTTTATATAATAAAATCGAGTTTCAAACCCAGTTCAGTAATACATAATACTTTAACATTTGGGACAAGCAGTTGTAATTTTATATGCGTTTTGATATAAAATAAGCAACATAAAATATTAGTTGTTATATGATTAGTTTTTAAGCCAGTTTATGCTATTTTTTATATGAATCTCATTTGTCCAGTTTTCCTTTTTTTATTGAAAAAATGAAGTGAAAGTAGTTGTCAAGGTTCGTTTCCCTTTTAATGGTGACAGATATAATCTTTAGAAATATGATATATGCATTGGCTAACCTAGGGCTGTGTTTCTACATTTTTCAAGAAATGTAAGGACACTCAATCACTAGAAAACCAAATTTATAGAGGTAGGTAAAGATGCAAAACAATATGTAGTAACAGAATAATTAAATGATTGTGTCTATGAGATAAAAGAAAATTATCTGGGAATATACTAAGTGAAAAGGCACAATGCAATGTGAAGTTGAGTGCGAGGACTATACATTCTAGATTACAAGAATCTTGTCTAAGTGTAAGAATTCTATAAAAATGCCATTTTTAAATTCGAAACAAAATTTGAAAAGATTAAATAGACCGAAAATCCCATTGTAACTAGAAGGCACAATGAGCGAGTGTAATTTGGAATGATGAGATCACAATCTCACTATTTGATAGTGATGGCATAAAATACGGAAGAAGAAGAATAGGAAAAAATTTTTATTCTTAATTGTATTACATCTACTGTTAAATACACACTTATTGTTATGATCTGAGGTTTAATAACAGCAAACAATGTGGGCAAAAAATATGTGACTAATGGGAATATAAATGCACAAAAATACATGAATGAATACTCGTTCTTAAGCTGCTTGCTATCTTCGGCACATATTGTTTTCCCAAATAATGAAGAATTTGAATTTCAACGAGATTCAGCTAAATGGCATGTCGCCAATATATGTAAGTATTGCTTTCAAGACAATCATATTTCACTATTAGATTGGCCTGTGAATAACCCAAGCCTTAACTTAATCGAAACTCTGTGAAGTCAACTAAAGAAACTTGCTACACAGAAAAACAAAGAAATAAAACCCAATTAATTAACGCAATAATTAATTCATGATATCACAGTGTAACATATTAAGAACTAAACGCATTGGCGAACTCCATATGGTGTTGCAAGATTGTAATTAATGCAAAACGCTACCCAACTAAGTGTTACCCGAGTGAGAAATTTTGCATATGTCATTATCCCTATGTTTCCTTTATCTTCTTTAAAGCTGCTGTCCAAATGCTATTATTGATCCTTAATATTATTCTATTAAATTCGCTAAATTCATGATTAAATTATCTTGGAAATAACTAAGGTATTTCTCTTAAGAGAATTGTCCTTATGTTCTATCAAATATCGAAACTGCTCTTTTTTCAAATGTTTTTCATAATTTTGGACATCACTCTAATTCAATTATGGAGTTTTAAATTGATTGTAGTATATCAGCTATCAGCACTCCAGTCTGCCCGGTATCCATTACGGCATTAGTCAGAATTTCTTTTAATAACTGGGGACGTGTAGTCTGTGAGACCGCTAGCGATGGATTTTCGATAACCCCTATTCTATTTTTAGCTCAATTTAATGGATTGACCCTATAGCTTCCTGTTTTGTGACCTTTAATACACTTTCACTTTTTCAACCGATTTCAGTGGATGCTTTTAAAAATAATTCAGTTATTTCTTTGAGAGCGGGCTCTAAGACCGCACCTCCCTGTTAGTGTCCCAGTGATATGCAAGGGTTAGCAGATGGCTCTAAAACATGGGTTCAGAAATATCGTCCAATTTACTGATGCTATTATGAAGCAGAGCTCCAGACACTTTTAAATGAAGCAGAAAGTGATTTTAGTGATAAGGATAACTGAACAGAAGAGTTTTTCGATGAAAGTTCGCACTCAACTAATTCTGATATGTATGTTCAAACATAATTAATTTTACTAGTGCTAATGTATTTTGAAAAATTTATAAAATATATTAATATATCAAGAGATATATATACAGAATTTATAGGTTGGTTTTTATACTAGTTTTTAACCTGTATGTTTAAAATGCCTTAGGAAACCGTGCTATTAAAGTCACATAAGCCGATAAAAAAGGGGCCAATTTTATCCATTGTCAATTTTTTTTTCATGTAATTGTTGAATTTTACATGATATTGTCTCCTATATACCTTCATATACTGTAAAAATAAATATGGTTTAAAAAGTAAAAAGTAATATGTTTTCAAGAATATTATTTATTGTAACATGTAATTTGAGAAGAAAATGTAATGTTCCAACGCATTTACTTTTTTCAATGATAATATATTTTGAAAAGTTTCTAAAACATATCTATATATCAAGAAAAATATTTGCAAAATATACTGGCAGTTTGTCATACTAATACATGCATAAGAAAATTTAATTTGAGTGTAAAGGAAATGCGGTCTCGTAGACCGCACCTACCCAGTTAAGTCCTAAAATTTCACCTCCCCAGTTAAGGGTTAATTGCAGATATGTGTAATATAACAGCTGCTGTTTTATATGACAATATTGATGTTGTAGTTTTATAAACATTCAGTTATTTGATTGTAAAAATCTTACTTTCCTGTCACAATTTCTTGAAATCAATGCAATTTATTAGCTAACCTTTTTTTATCTTCAGAAATCACTTGTATTTTTTCTTTCTTTAATTTTCTTTCAAAATAAATGTACCATCCACTTCAAAGCATTTGATTATCAGCTAAGAAAGATATCCATATTGAACCGCTTTATTAGATTCAAAATATCTTTCTGCTATTATTATGCTGGACTATAACTCATAGTATATTTTCTTCGATATCTTTAATCTCTTCTGTAGAGTTAAGCATGCTTTCGACCGTGAATTTGGTATCTTGACCAAAGACACGGAATAATCTGACAAATACTTCCTGGTTAGTGTCGGAATCAAATATTTAATGTATTAGTCAATAACCCACATATAATCATAAATCATCATTCCTACTAACATTCCGAAATGCCACAAGTTGATGCATTTGGTCCCATTTGAATATTAGAAGCAGATATGTTACTGGTAAGTTAGACATATGTTTAATATAACGTGTCAGCAGGCGTGCTGGCAAAGGGGTAGCGCTTCTTTCCTGTGATCTGGGCGTCCCGGGTTTGAGTCCCGGATCGTCATGGTTATTTCTGTGTTCTGTCTGTGAAGTGTGTGAATGTACCCCACTGTAAAAAGGTATTGTGCAAAATCTTCATTTTCGACAAAGTCCTGATCCGGACGTTTTTGGGCGCATAGCTGAAACCTAAGGATGAAAGGTGATTTGTTACATGCCACTCATAGGAAAGAGGAGATTCTATTTTGTTTTCTCGCTCGAAAAATTACTCCGGGTTTTGAAGCAAAAAAATTCTGTCACTAGCTGTATTTCATAGAGATGCACATTTGTGAGTCCCAATTACACTACAACATATAGTTAGATGGCATGGTGCTTGTCAATCAACTATATGCTGTCTTCCAGTGTTATGTGCTATCATATTTTATATCCCTCTGTAAGATGCCCACAGAAAAGCAGATCTTATCTGGCATAAAGTAATTGACGCAGTTTATTTATGCACGAATTGATTCCATTCTCTACTTTTAGAGACAAGAAAGTTGGAAAGCAAGAATAATTTTACACTATTGATAAATATCCGTAAATTATTTCGTCATCATAAGTAATATATTTCTGAGGATCTGACAAAAATTATTACATTAAAAGGGGTATGCAGCCTGTTGATTGCTTTGCAACTCTCTTCAATGTGGTAATTTGTAAATATTTTTCTCAATACACAATCATTTTCTCTTCCACTAGTTTAAGATAATCATCATCCCACTAATTTTTGACCTATTAAAATAAACAGAGGCTCTCCACTCCGGAAATTACTTAAACGCTGAATTTGCCTCTAAATAGAAAGAGAACTTAAGTAAAGACATTTTCATTCAAGTTTAATGCGGATTCTTAAGAACTATTCAAGCAATCAAGATTAAAGGACTAATCAGAAAGATTCATTGAAGACAAAAATATCAAATTAGGCTGAGCCACAAAGTAGATTAACTAGAGAAGAGCGGTAGCTGTACATAGTAAGAACCGGCAAAGATATTTTCTCTGCTACTTGTTTAAAATTTAAACATGGGGCTAATAAAGATTTCCCCAGTCCTTCAAACATCCCGTTCATTTGAGGAGGTAAACAGTTTTCTTGTTCTATTGAGAAAGTGCTGGAGTTATTACTTTGGCGTTTAAACTGATGAAAAATGTTTGCTGGGACGCAGCGTTATCTTCACTTTGTAGCTGAGTTAACGTAAAGCTGGAAAATCCTCGACGTTCTTTGAAACGTAAATTGATGTCAAAGAGTGGCAAATTGTTGAAGTTTAATCAGCTTATATAGTAAACAGTTACCTTTTTAGCTGTTTTGATGGAGTAAGGGACTTTGAGTAAAACGCCTTAATTAAGAGTCGTGTTATTTTAATCAAATTCTATTGTGCCTGAAAGATAGTGGTTAATTTCAAGCAACAATGGCTTTTCCTTTAAGAATTTAAGGAAATTAATATATTTTAAGAAAGCAATTTCGAAACATCTGGCTTTCTTTTCAATCATAGTGTGCAGTGTCGTAGCGTGGGATGAGAAAGAGGTGTATAGCTATGGAATTAGCCAAGGAAAGCACACAGAAGATAATATTTATGGCGATTGTTTTGCATTTTTAAAGACAGGTTTAAAGAAATGAGATCGGGAAAAGTGAAAAATAAATTTGATATCCCAAGTGCTATTTATTCAAACTACGGTTCATGTTGTGTGATGAGTAAACTTCAAAAATTTTGGAACATAAGGATCAAAATTTCTTATTTCAGCCTTTTAAGAGTAAATGCAAAGCGTATATTTTGCTTTGTGGTATATTTTAAAATTTTTCCACCGGTAATCTGTTGGGTATAAGGCATGGCAGGATATAATTCAGAAAAAAAAAAAGAAAAAGATAAAGCTTATCAGTTCCATCATCTTTCTATACTTTTAACTCTTCAACGGGTCGGCCTTCCATACCAATAAGAAAGCACGTGCGAGCCGGTGTCTTTGTATAGGGGTAGCACATCTTCCCCGTGAACTGGGCGTCCCGGGTTCGAGTCCCGGTTTGGGCATGGTTGTTCTTCCTGTTCTATCTGTGAGATGTGTGAATGTGTCCTCTTGTAAAAAGGGGTTGTGCAAGCGAATGAGTGATGCGTGAGTAGTCAAGTCGTACTCTTGGCCCAAGTTGGTTCTACGATAAAAACAAGAGGCGTTCCTCCTTAGGCTTAAATCGGCTGTCTTTGAACAGCAGGCTTGTCCGTGGCAAGTGCCATAAGAAACAACAAGGTCGTGCGTATTTCTTAGATACACTATTATAAAATATAATTTTATAAGAATTCTATTTATTAAAATTAGGTTATAATTGTGTATTAATAAATGCAATTATTTTAAACAACCTTTTTTAAAAAAATAATAGAAATAATGTAATCATAAATTACAAAACTAATATAAAATTACCGAAGAATTATGCTGAATTTGGTGAAAATAAGATTAATGAAGTTACCAATATTCCAAGTGAAATATTTATATGTGTAATAAAAAACTATAGAAACATTATAGAAATTACAAATTTAAAATTATATATAAAAAGCAAGAAGTCAATTTCACATTGATTTCACTGAATTGCTGCAGTCCACGTAAATTTGATTAGAATCTTCCAAACGTATAAATTTATGCCAAATTTTACTGCTAAATAAACTTGTAATTCTAATGTGATGTAAATTACTAGATATTCGGTAAATTACCGAAGAATTATGCTGAATTGCATGAATATAAAACTAATGAAATTGCCGATATTGCAATTGAAAAATTTACATGTGTTATACAAAATTGTAAAAACAATATAAAAATTTAAAAAAAATATGAAATTACATTTAAAGAGCAAAAAGTCAGTTTGACATTCACTTTATTGAATCGTTGAAGTCCACGCAAATATGCTTAGAATGTTAAAAACGTACAAATTTATCCCAAATTTTACAGCTAAATATACTTGTAATAAATTTTAAAATATACTTGTAAATACTTTTA
>JAPMOR010003110.1:170286-199941 GCA_026543865.1 Argiope aurantia | reverse complement strand
TAAAATATACTTGTAAATACTTTTAAATATACTTGTAATAAATTTTATATCCGAAGGATGTCAGCCGATTCATATTTTGTCCTAAAACGTGTTGCTTAGTTGCATGCAGTGCTTATTCGTATAATGGTGACCCTTCCGAATTTTCATAAAAGTTCAAAAATTTAGCCCTAATGTACAAATTGAAAAAATAGCGTATTGATTTTAAAAATAATTTTTCTATCATCAAGATTCTAAAATGAGGTTCTTAGACATTGTGAAGATCCAAAATCGTAACCTGCTAATTATAAGGATAATTTTTTATTTTTTGTTATGTTTTCAAACTTTGCGTAAACTGAAAATTAAATATATACTTTCTTTCAGTATTTTTTATTGATTAGAAAAAAATAAGACGGAGCTGTTGTTTCCTATTAGAATTCAGTTCTCGAAAAATCGATTTTCTTTCGCGCTCTTTAGTGAGAAAGACGTACCTATTATGCATTTAATAAATAAAATTTTACGTAATACATTTCAAAATCATCGAGGGCATATAATTTCGAAAAAAGTAAAATCTCTATTTATTCGCTTTTATATTTTCCGCACGTTTCAATTAATTTGCTTTACATGCAAAGGGTTATGAAATTGTTTTTCTAAAATAAAAATAACCACGAAAAGAAAAAATATAACAAACGCGAAATTTCATAACGAAATCCATACCAAAAAATTAGCTAGTTATTTATTCAATGGATGGAATTTAATTTAGTTAACTCGATCAAGATTTTCCTAAATTAGATTCTGAGGTCCTTAAAAAACTAATTCTATTTAAAATCTGAGCTTGTAAATATTGATACTAAATCCAAATTCTCCCAAATTAAATTGTCTGATTAATTTTAACATAAGTCGAAAATGTGAAGGTAAGTACGAAGAAACTTGATTCAATTTAGGTTTATGTAAGTTAATTTGAAATACGTTTTACATGTAACATCTTTCTTCATAGTTATTGAATAAATAAAAGAGAATGCTTAAAAGTAAGCATTTCGCATTTCTGTATCTCTGTAAATGCGGAAATTTACAGAAGTTATCAAGAGTTTGAAAGAATTTTCTATGAATTTAAGATAAACTTGAATTCTTTAATAGCTCAATATGTACGAATCAGTATACCCGCGAATATTTAACACAATATGCACTAAAAGTAACATATTTCCTTAGACCTGAACATCCTGTACAAAGGTTTGTGTGGATCATTTAAATGCTTATTGAGAAAAACAGTATCTTAATTGCGGCTTCTGGATTAATTTGCGACTAAGTAACCTAAAAAAATGAAATCTAGAGTCAAGAAACATACGGTTTTGAAAAAAATTCGACATACGTCGCATGTACTTTGTGTGTGTGATTTGGAAGAATAAGTGAGCTCTGCAACAGTTCAGGTTAACTTCATTTAGAAACTGGATGGGGATAGTTTTGATTTAGCAAGATTTGTGTGTTCATTTGCTGGAGAATTACGACATGAGACAAAATTCATTCAAAGATTAGTCACTTATTCTGATCTGATGTAAATTAATTCTCACATAGTTTGCCAAGCATCATCATGTTAGTATGGATTGACAGTTTGGAAAATTCTGAGGTGAGAAAAGTGCCATCCTTTTCATACGACCGTGGTTCAAAAATATGACGCATTCCTTCAGCATCTTACAAACCATTTCAACCTATAATGCATTTTTTCTACCGTAAACAACACTCCAATCAGGATGGGGGAAGGGGTGCCTCAGATAGGGAGATGAGTAGCTTCCGATATTGTGGTTGGTTCTCTTTTCTCGAAGGTTGTATTAAAGATGGGAGTCATATTACTCCTATTTCCACGACGAAAAGTACCTTTAATGGACGGATTACACCATCGTGAGTGAATACCATTAAGTCTCAACTGTAATTTCCGTCTGAGTGCTATCTCAACTATGATCATTCAACAACTGCCGATTCATTTTTGGATGAGTGGCTGTACCATAAAGATGAATAAAAAACAATAGTATAGGAAAACGAAAGCAGTTGTACTGTTTCTTCATTAAATTATTTACTAGAATGAAGCGGCTTATCCTTAATCTGGCGGGAAAATTTTAAAAACGGGTTTCTCTCTCCAAAGTGGTCCTGTTCATCTGACCATGTTCAAACACTTATGAGACACTTCCAAGATGTCTCTTTGATTTCAAAACTGTATGCTGTCTTATAATTGCTTTCAATTAACCAAATATATTTTATATATGATTGCAAAATCGATAGATGCCACTTAATGGTTGAAAAGAAAAAAAGATAATACATGGCCAATAAAGACTGTTTGAACAAAGAGCAATAAAAATTTAGAAAATTGCAACTGATCATCAAGAAAATTTTTTAAACATTCTAGATGATTCAATATTTTTGTAAAATATTCCTTTATTTTCTAAATAATATTGTAAAACTTTTATGTAGAAGGTAATTAATTGCTTTATAGAAAAAAATATGTTTCTTTTTTTTATTCTTTAAAAGCCCGAAAATCAAATCGCTTTCACGACATTGTAATAAAAAGGGGTTTATTTTCGAGATTGATAATAATAAAATGTTAACTTGCTTTATTGTTTTATTTTGTCTTAAGAATTTCATCAGTAGCAATTTTTAAAAAAATTATCCTTAAGAGACTTAATTATGTTTAATATTTGTTAGAAACAACATATTGCTGAGCTTGGATCAAATATCATATTCAAACATTTCATTTTTGAATTAGAAATCAAAATTGCTTTAATTATACATTAGAATTGAAAAAGTTGATTGTGATATCCGAGAACAAAATTTATCTCGCTTTACATAAATGAGCTCAAGACTTAATTATGTTTAATTGTCAGTTTTTTTTTTCATATATATATATATATATAGGAATCGCCTACTTTAAGACAGTTCCGTGTTGTTGCTTTCAACGTCAAATTACGAGTTTCATTTTTCGTTAAGATATTTTTGAAATATGAAGAATTATCTGTGCAACGAATAATTACTGAATCATGATTCCTTGATTGATAAACATTTTTTTTTATTTGAATGCATTTATTCAAAATCTTAGAGATCAGCATTTGTAAATTCTTTGTTTTTAGTGAATTCTTCTACTCATTACTTAAATCAAATTTCGCCTTTTAATTCTTACTGACGTTTTCACTAGCATATCTAAACGAAGATTGTCGTGAAATAAAAGTATCACAAAGTATTGAAGTAATTAGTAGATGGGTACAAGAAATTGCTTTCACGTCAATTGATTTTGTCGAGAAGTGCAGATCGATTCCCTCTCTTATATTTGTCTAAGCGTTCAAATAACTTGATCAAATCATTTGAATGAATTCTACTAAAAGTACACTTTTAATGGGCTTTGTCTTTAAAAGAAATTGCTGAGAATCCGAAAGATTAGAGCGCTAGAAGAGCTGATTAAGAAGAAAAATTAATGACGTTTTGAAATCTAGCAGAATTTTAATTGAGAAAAACTTGCTGTAATCGGACAGTTATTCTATCTATTCAAATTAGTGCTTGCTGAAAGCTATTTTTTGATGAAGGAAAGCACTTTAAAAGAGAAGCTTTGGAATCCCTTGTGCTTAAATTCATTTTCACCTTTGCAGAAATTCTATTCGGGCCTTTTTTTTTTCTTGCTATCAAATGAACCCTTATTAATTCATCTTTTCATAATACCTTTATAGAAAAAGTAATATATCATGAGTTTTGAAGCATGATGAAAATACTTTTTTTAAATGTTAACAGAGATATGATGATGGGAATAAAAAAGTTTTAATAAACATTTGAATGAGGTTAAGTGAATGAGTTTTATTGAGGTTATAGAACGAAATATCTTTAATATGCCATATGTTAGTATATCAGTCAGACTTGGTGCTAATTCACCCTCATACATTTAGATGTTAACACTTACTCTGTATGCCAAAACATCAACCTGATTTGACATTTAGTTAATATTCCCTTATATTAAATTATGGATGCATTTAAGCAGTTAACCAATTTTCTAAAATTAATCAATTTCAGAAATTAGATATCGTTTATTTTATGAATATCTCTGCTCCAAATTCAGAAATGTCAGTAAAAATATAAATAATTTTTTAAATGATCATAGTTTAAAAAGAATGTAAGAAAATAAAGTTTTAGGGGATTAGGAGAAAAAAACAAACCTAGAAGTAATAAGGGGAAATATGAATAACATCATTATGCAAAACTAATGAATAATCTTAATATAAATAAACTTATGAATTATCTTTAAACTAACCAGATTTCATGTTGGGCATTTTACCCATGATGGCAGATTCAATGTGTACTAAACTTGTATACTGGACAGAGTTTCGGTAAGATCGAGTCGCAAACTCAAAATTCTCTTATCCCAAAGATGATACTTATCAGAAAAACCTACAATAAAGCTCTATTTAATCCATTCGAAATGGTCTGCACATCGTGTGTACAAAGAATATTATTACAATCCAATATCTGCAAAAAATACACCGTGTGGGATGGGTTAAAGGGATACAAAGAAAATTCAACAAAATTCAAAAATCCAACTGTCTAAACTTCCAGATCTCATAATTGTGATCGCCAATAATGGCAGGATCAGTATGTACCAAAACCTACGTACTGACGAGATCATCGGTTGGGTCGGGTCATGAACCCGGAATTCTCCCCTTCCAAAGCTGAGGCCTGGTAAATAGCGAATTTTCGAATCTTTTACCTGCATTTTTTTAAGTAGATAATTTCCTAATGCAACCTCTGAGATCAAATTCAAACATAAGTCGTAAGAATTTAATCATTATTTTTTAATGTTTAAATTATTTCATCTTGAATTACAGCATTCACTTTCTAAAATATAACTGAAAATACTCATTCAGAAATTCGAATTATCCTATATTTTAACGAATTGCCACCTAAGACAATTGTACTTGAAATCAGACTTATTATAAATCCCAATATTCGTATTCAAGGATCACGGCTATTAAAATGAGAATGTAAGTAAATGACATCTGAATAAGTAAGCTGTGGAATCTAGGAATTGTCAAGCAATTAATTCTGAAAGGATAGGAATAATGAATTCTGCTTCATATTCTAATGAAGCTTGAGCTATTCTAGGTATATCTTTGGGCAAATTCGTCTTTTATATTCGATTTGACTTTGTCATTACTGATGATATTTCAGAATTTCGCAGGTTGCGTGCTTAATTTCTTCCTAAAAATCAAGAAAAGTTATTATAACTAATTTAAAAAATGATTTATATAATTTAAAGTGTCTTTCTAGTTTCATCAATAATAGGAGTACTTCGGTAATAGGACCTTGGTGAAATGTATAATCAAAGGAAATGGAGGTCTTCACAACAATAAAAGAGATGTTCTTTTAGCCAGTATATGAATAAGCACAGAGTTAAAAATGGGCTTTCTACATGCACAGTTCCTATATTATTCATCGATGGGAATATTTTGGTTTTTTAATGAAATTTAATCAAAATTTAATCTTTATTGGATTAGATATCGATTACATTTCATTAAAACATTTTGATTTGTGTGTATTTTGTGGTAGAATATGACTTAAATCTATTATAGCTTGCTAACTTTAAATTAATAAAAGATAGGGTTTTTTTAGACATTATATGAATAAGGACAGTAATAAAAATTTGCTTTCTACATGCACATTTTCTATTTTGTTCTTCGGTGCGAATATTTTGGATTTTTAATGAAATTTAATCAAAATTTAATCTGTATTGGATTAAATATTGATTAAATCTCATTAAAAATATTTTGATTTGTATGTATTTTGTGGCACAATATGCATTAAATCTATCATAGCTTGTTAACTTTAATTTATTTTATTGCTAGAAACGTAAAAACATTTCCTGTAACATATGAAAAATCCTTAAAAATCCATAACTGTAAAAAAACGAATTTCAAAAGCGTATGTATAAAAAGAAGTGAGCTTCGACGAATATATTTAACATGAGATCTCGATTTTTAAGATAAATTCAATCAGGTCAGAAAAATATTGTAATAGTATTTAAATTGCTCAGCGTGCTATATATGTGTGTATAAAATAATAAATGATTGTTATATATATATATATATATATAGATGTAAATGCATAAATATAAATTGTAAATCCATATTATAAATGGAAACAGAGTGCTAAATTTTCTAGTACGCTTCTCATATGTTCTCTATTTTTTCTCTCTTTTTTCATAGGTTTCCTACTTTACTCCTATTTACCAGAGATTTTCACTTTATTTGTTATTTCTATTGTTGTTACATTCTTTGTTGTTTTTTATAATTAATTGTCTGTATGTTATTCTCTCTCTCTCTCTCTCTTTATATATATATACGTAATATAGGACTGTCTGTAATTAGAGCGACAATACTACACCTGTAATGATATCGAAGCAAAAAGAAAGCGAAGTTGACGGCCGGTTTCGTGTATGGAATTAGATTTAAAACTAAACAATAGCTTAGGAAGCTTTTAAAACTAGTTTTTTTAGATTAATTAAATAAATAATTATTAAATTTACCATAGTATGGCACGAGAAGCGTATTCAACTGTGAAGTTGAAGTGTTGTTTCAATTATATAATAACAAATAAAACAAAAATATGTTTGTCAGATTTTTTGTTTACTAAATATATGACTAATTATATATCTATACATAATATGAATGTATATTATTTTTTAAATATGAATAAAAATTACAAAACTGGGTATATATTTATAAAATGATAAAATACAAAATTACAAAAAATAAGAAATCTTGCAAAATATAGAATATAAGCTTTAAATTACAAGTAAAAATCTAAAATCCAAACTGAAACTCGAGATAATAAAAAATAAATAGTTAATAAGTATAGAGTTTTATTCCTCTCTCTCTAACCTATTGAGGCAGAATGTAGAGCTCCATGTATAATTCTTTATAAGAATAATTTATCTACTAAAAATTTGGAAATAAAAATTGCAACTTCGATTTATCAGAACTATTTCAATAAGAAAGGATTTATTTTTAACCAAAAAAATAGAATACTTGACTCAACCAGTCTAAACAAACTTTTAGTATGGGATTTCTGGAATTTCATATAGTTAAAATTAAAAATTAAGACAGACGGAAAGTATGAAAAATCAATTAATCGAAATTCATCAAGACAAAGCAATTAACCATACATCCGATACCCTTATTGAATTCTTGAAAAAAATTGCACAAGAACTGATACCACTTTATTCTCATTCCTGAAAAATCAGTGGATTCAGCATTCGAGAGCTACCGTATTTGGAATTATTATTTCCTGACTGGCTAAAAGATGGGTGAAAACATCGGGCGAGGTGGTTCCAATGATAACACCCGAGACGGCCGATTTCGCGCCCTTGGGTTCTGTTGAGGGAAGATCATTCCACGGAAGTGGTTTCTGTGGTAAGCTCTGTAGGAGGTCTAATTATCCTTCACGGTGGTTTCTTTTTCACAGCACATTTCCGTTTGTCTTAAGGCGATAAGGGATAAGGAGGCATTCACTAAAAAGGTTAGCTGCTCATTTTCAGAATTTATACAGGATTAAATTTTCGTTTACATGCGTTGTTAGCCTAAAATAGGAATTATTTTGTCTATTTACTACAAGAAATGTTTAGCATTGTAACGCTACTTCAATGATAAATGAAAAATATGGATAACAACTCTTTCTTTTTCGGATAAATTGATACCGAATATTAGTTATTGTAATGATGTAAATGATTAATTAATGCATTATCAATGGGACCTATTAACATGGCATTTTCTCACGAATGTATAGTGCGTTCTACTACTGTTAAACAATCTGAATTCTAATAATCGGGTTCTCATTCAATTCTTAAGGGGTTATCCAAACTTTTCATTCCGAATCAAAGATGTCAATGGCAACGTCGTAATGTTTTGGAGTTCCACGGTGTTACAGAGCGGTTACGAGCGCCTCCATATCATAATTTGAAATAGCAATTATAATTTTTAAGTTTAAGGGAAAGATTAAAATTAATTGAAATAGTTTAAACGAGGGCGTAAAGCTCTAACATCATGAAATTTTGTATAATTATTTAATTAATCGTTATGACCGAATTATTAATAAAGAAATAATATTTTTATTTTTTATGAGGCAGTAGAAGACTTTAATGGATTTACGTTGCACGTGCCTTACTATGGTAATTCATTTAATTAAATATTTCGATTTATTATTTTAGAAAAATTTCACGCATATAAGCTCATCGAAGCTATCTAAGCCGAAACAGAAGTGATTTTGAAAACTTTAATACTCCAAATTGGCAACGAAGTTTGGTCTTTTTAAGGACGGGAAGTTTATGTAGATGTTATCGATTGCTGCTCTAGGCCTTTGAATTGAAGATATGATATAGGTATATATCCCAACTTTTATTTCAATGATTCAGAATCATACACAGACTTTTAAAAACTGAATGCAGGGGAAAATTACGCTATTTTAGTATTACTATATAAAATTCCAAATAATATTTTATATTAAAGAGTTTCATCTATAAATCAATGAGCAAAATAGTTTATATGAGAAGAGGTCATACTGAAGATAAACTAAAGTTAAGTTCTCTAGGCTGAAAGACGACAAAATATATATTTTTGAAATTTATAATTAAATGAATGATATTTTTCTGATTTTGTTTTACAAATTCTTTTAAGCAACAAGAGATATCAGATTGGTTCATTTTGTTAAGTTAGGAGAGATCAATTTAGATGAATTTCTCTCAGTCCTGTAATTTCTTCGCAACTTGTTCACCGTATGGTTGATTTCTCCCTTTCAGAAAATGCATTCGTCTGTTTGAGGTTGAAGGTCAGCAGTCAATTTCTCAAAATCAAAAAATGAAGGAGAATTGAACAATGGTAGATAAAACGCTATTAATGAAGCTGTAAATGAAATTCGGAAAAATACAATATTAATTTTACAAAAAAAATATTATAATTATAGGTATAAAGATATTGAATGATTGTTATGGAAAACAACAAGAAAGAAAAAAGAAAAAGAAACAATTAAACCCAAAGAATTTTGACAAATGCGTAGTTTGTATTATGTTAAAAATGTTCAAATGATGCTAATATCTGTTACCCACAAATTATATTTGACATCACCGAATATATTTAGTTAATAGTAATAGCTTCTTCTGTAAAAGCAACTTAAAATAGTTTTGAAGTATTTTTTTTATATATATACAACTTAATTCTATGCTTTATAATGATAGCTTTTATAATAAAATTTCTTTTTCAAAAACAAAAATTTTAATATTTTTCTTCCTTTTCCTTATAGTTTCTGAAAAACTTTTACAGATAATTTGTAACTTAATTATTTATAATTGGAAACTAAAATAATGGAATTATAGAAACTTCATTAATTCTTCGGTAAAAGCAAAATCACCCTAAACATTGCGATTATCGGAGTGATATTGCTTTCAAAATTATTCCGCATCTGATTGAATTCTAAACATTATCTTCAGAATTCTTTGCATTTATTCATATAAGAAAATATTTTGAGTGGATTAAAAATCATTAAACAGTAAATGATTTCAACATGAGATAATTCGTATCAGAATTTTCCTAATGAGAAAGTCAAAACAGAATTATATATTTCAAGCTATCTAATATTATGAAGATGAGTTTTGGGATTTCATTACTTAACTATAATAATGTATTCTTTGAGAAATTGCGATAATATCAATGCACTGTGATACCTTGACTTTTCTAACCCAATTACTTGATTGGAAAGTTTTATTGTTTTAGAATTTTTTTTTTATTCTTGCTTTGAACATTTTTAATTTTAAAATATGATGCAAATACATAATTCTAACAATTTTTTAAAAATTAAAATGAAATATTCTTTTTTTTTCAAATGAGTGTCGTGTGTAATGCCAGGTACTCAGCAAATCTCTCATATAAAATAGAATGATAGAATTGTATTTACAAGTTTATCACAATGATGTTAACGAGTTAGCTTTTGGACTTGCATTGACTGCCAGTTATTTGCTATGTGTTTAGAGAAAGGTGAGAACTAGTTGCTTCTGTATAAGATGATATTTAATGCCCAGATTCACTAGAAAACAAATGGGAATTTCAAGAGTTGAAAAAGATTTTTTTTAAAAAGTTTCTTAGGTTTTTAAAATTTATTGAAATAATTTTTTACGTAGCTGTTATTCTAAAATAAACCATTTAAGATATACAGTATTATAGATAAAGGATGATTTGCAATTATAAGATAGAGGTACAAATATGGAATAGGCCGACTTTTCCTTCTTTAATCAATATTCTTTGTTCGGTTTATCTTAGTATTGTAGCTGTCACAGGGTTTTTATAGGGAAAGTTTTTATATTTTTTGGAAATTGCAAATTTTCGTAAATCATTCTTTTGTATTACTTTCATATTTAATATATTTAACTTTTATTTATATAATTAATCCAGGTTTTGATGACTGAATCTATATATATAATTGCCCAAACAAATGCCTGTTACGCGATAAATATCAAATGTATGTTATAGTAAACCATATTTATCGCCCTGAACCAAACACTTCGAAAACAATCAAGTAAAACAAATTTCAGCATAAATCAGACCAAGATTCTCATGGATCATATGAAAATTATTAATTAATCTGTCACTCTAGGCACACTTGAAACAAAAACCATTGACTCCATTGAAGCATTTTATAAAAGAAACTTTCTTGCCAACTCCAAAGAAGAAACGTTTGTCCAATGTTCATTATGTGAAAAAAATAAATCAACATCGAATGTGTTGTACTCTAATCATAAATACTTATACAATTTGCATAGAAATTACACAAATTGTATAAATTTTGTCTCTTTCTATAGACTAACAACCATATCTAAATTTTTTTTCATCTTAAATGTTACTTCAGTTGATCGAATTATATTATGATGGATATTTTTTCCACTAATAAACCTTTTTAATATATTTTCTCACTTCTGTTAATATTTTTTTAATATTCTATATTTGTTAACCATTTTGATATTTAAGAATTTTGCATTAAAGAATGAGGGCCGCGGCGGCCTGGTGGTAAGGTCTCGGTTTCAAAACCGGAGGTTTTTAGGTTCGAGACCCGATTCCACCGAAGAACCGTCGTTTAAGCAGGTATGGTGCACGTTAAATCTGTTACGGCCATATGTCCTCCCGCTGGTGTGATGTGGAAGTTTAGAGAGGGGGTGCCAGCTCAGGTGTTATTCTCGTCACCTCCCCTCTGTTCAAAATTATGATGTCATTCCCAAAATAGTCCTAGTGTTGCTTTAAAATGTGACGTTAATATAACTAAATTAAACTACAGTGAAGAATTTATTTTCAAATATCTTATATTTTTCCAAGTTACAAAGAAAATATTTCGTGTGCAATTAGTAAACAGTTCCTTAAAAAATTAGTTATGAAGCCTTTTGAAATATCAACATTTCTAGACGTGAGGTTAGGAAGGATAATTGAGAACATGGATTTATTGAGAAAAGTGACCACCGTACTCAACGGCGAAGCCTCAGCAAGTTGGGAAACAATCGACTTCTTTAAGACATTTCTTTAAAATGTAAGCTACTTCTTTGAAGCACTCTTATGAATATGATTTATTTTTCATTTTTGGATTTTCACCTGAGAAGCAGGTTAAGGTCCTCAATTACTGTGACATTTTTCATCATGGGGTAATTAGGAACCACTTTTATTCTAATAAAAGCCTATATTTTTCAGGGTTTCGGATACTTTAATATAAGATAGAAAGTGTTTTTATATCTAGAAATATGATAGTAATCCCATTGCTCCAATAAAATTTATTTTTTATGTCAAATTAACGACGAATGCTCTTAAAGAATCTGTCATCAATCTGCTTAAAGAATGTAAGAAGTTATATGCATATACACTACACGTATATGCACTACATATTCTTTTTCATGTATAGAAGTTTGTTATTAATAATGTTTTGATGTTATTTGACATCAAATATAAAAGAAAATAATATACTTGAAGAGAAAAAAGTGATATTGAAGGAGACATACGAAAACGATAATTTTGATTCAATCAATAAGAAACGGGGAGTTCCAGAGATGAAGTAAGTAACTTATCTTGAATAACCCATGATTGATTTTTGAAAAATACATATATTTTTATGGATTATATAGAAGTTCCCAGAATTAATGCCCATTAAGCTTTCGTCTCAACAATTGGTAAAGTCAACGGTGCATAGCTGAATATTGCAGATTTGAAGAGAAATAGTTTGATTATATCAAAATTGGTTTTCGAGGTTAATGATACTTTACGTTTGACGAGGATCAGATAAAACCTATGCGATCAGATCCTCAGTAAATTATTTTAAACAGCATAAATATTTTTAAAAACTTAGTTGGATAGGAGGTTGAACATTCTACTTGAACAAGAAGCTATGTTTTTTATTACAAAATTTAAATACTAGTCAGTACACATTTTAAAAAGTGTTTCTAAGTCGTAGATATTTCCTTTACGTGTCTCATAATATTCAGTTGTATTTTGTTTTTAGAAAGATTTATTTCCCTTGTTTTTCCAACAATATTGTGGATAGAATGAATAAAAATTACTCCATATTGAAGGTATTAAATAGTTGATACTCGATATTTCATGAAATTGGATGTATTTTTACAGACAAACAGAGAAAAGCAGCCCTTTTGAATAGTTGGAAATTCGTGGTAAAATTAAATTTCAGGCAGTAAGCAGTAGCGTTTTATTATTACAAAAGTTTTCTCAAAAAATTAATTCGCTACTGTGACCAGAAATCAAAACGCATGTTCCCAATTACCCATTAATTTTAGGAATAGTTGGGGATACACTGGGAGTAACTATGATTGTAACTGTAAATAAAACTGGCTAATTATTCAATGAATTTGGAAATATGATTAATTAGGCTTCCGGAGCATAATTACATACTTGAATAAATTTTAAATCTATATTCCTTCCCATACAGTCATTTTAAATTGAAGAAAAGGACAACGTCGACAAAAATCGTTCCCAATTACCCTAACTGACCTTAATTTGTCTGTCCAGTGTGATTGATATTCCATATTAGTATGCATTCATCAGATACATTCTTTATTAAATACTTTTATTTCAAGCAATTATTTCCTATCCCTTAGCACTTGATTACAATTATAAAATGTGCAAGCATTTATATACAAAATTAGACCCAGGCTTATGCAAATCTAACTTAGATTTTCAACGGTCCCACTTATAGCGTAACTATGGGGTATTACTGTATTATAGTTGATAAATATTTGTCCATACTACTTCAGTCGTTAAAATCTTAGTGGTTGTAATAAACAATATATGAAAGTAAATATAATTACAGAAATTCCTGGAATTCCTTGGAAAAGGAAAATTTTTCTGAATGCTGCAATTATCAGAGTCATACAACTTTCATAATTATTTTACGTCTGACTAAATCTGAAAATTATTTTCCAAGTTCTTTACATTTCTGTACATCAGAAAATATTTAGATTGGATTAAAAGCTATTTTAAAATTAATGAGTTCGCCGTCACAGGCTTCATATCAAAATTCTTCTAATGAGAAGTTGAAATATTTTTCAACCTTTCTGACATTTTGGAGACGAAATTTAGGATTTCATAACTCAATCAAGACTTCGAAAATATGTTGAAATATTGCATTATGTTATATATCTAATGTGTTAGTATAAAATTTAGCTAATATGAACACTTTAAATTTAAATTTGTCGCTTATTGGAATGTTTCTGTGATCTTTTAAAATCCCTGTTAATATAATTTTCAATTGTTGTTTGAATTTTTTTAGTGGATTCGATGATGTCTTGGCTAAAATATGTAAGAAATTGTTTTTTACTTCTGAATTGTTATCGTCAGTTTAACTCGCAAATTCTGCTTTTTAATGTCTAATTACCTCGGCTTAATTCATTTGAAAACCTGACCGCTATGCTAGCCACTCAATAAAAGATACAATAAAAAGTTTTCAATCTTTATTTAAAAGTACTTTGAGTATGTAAGATGTGAATTGCAATATTTTTTAACTATATTATTATTTACTGTACTAAGACTACACTACTTTGCTATTCTGTATTCATTCATATAACTGTATTCTACACTACTATGCTATACTTATAACAATTCAAAGTGTTGTAAAATGCTTATTTATAAAAACCGCTTACTTATTTACTGAAATTGTCGTTTTAAAATATATTTAGAATTTTATTATTATTTTTATTTAATGAAAATATTGGCTGTTTATTTGTAAATTATGTAGGAGAATATTATTTATTGATTATGTAACAAAACAAAAAGGTAAAATTACAAATAGTTTATTAAAATAACTCATTGCTTATTTATTATTTGTATCTTATAAAATGTTTGATTGACAAAATAAATTTTTATTGTAGCTTTTAATTATATAATTAACCATTTTCTTTTGATGTGCTCACTTTTGCACAAAGTTTCTCTTAATTCAATTTTTTCGGCAAATTGTATTTTTATTATGTTTTCAATATAAGCAAATATTTATTCTCGCAGTTTCAAACGCTAAATTTCAGATTCTTCAGGAATTCAATATTTATTTCAGTTATAAATGTATTTCTCATAGTGTGGGAGTGGAAAATGGGACCTGAATGAAAGCTGAATTTTAAACCACCATCAAGTGGATACTCAAACTTTTATTTCACAGGGTGGTCCCCAGATTCAAACAAAGGTAACAATGTGTGATGCGTTTGGGAGATATAAATATTGCATTAGGAATATATTCGTATTCATAAGCCAAGAGTAAGATGGCTGTGCATTATTCATATCGTTTTCCTTTATGAGTATTTGAATTCCGAGAACTCTTAGGTAAACAAATATTAAATTTATTTTTTGTTTATGGATCAAAAGTAAGGCGAGAAACCGACATTCTTTTAGGCTGTCGCAGTTGGAGACATTTAGGTAAGGGTGCATATAATTTGTGAGGAAAGAATAAAGAATTTCAATAGATCCGGTTAAAGTATTACTCATATTTCCAGCTATAAACATTTTTTTTCTTTATTTACTCATATTTCGTTTCATAAAGAAATCTATAGCAATCAATATATTTTCTTAATGTTATTTCGCAACCTACTTTATTTTCTCGTATGCGAAAAAATATACAAGGGAATAGTATTTTAACTGTCAAAACATATAATCTTGATATTTTGATAAATCTCTAATATGTCCTATCACATTTCAATTTAATATCATTCAAGCCGTCTTAATTTTATAGCCTCGCATCTTTTATGTTTATTGTTTACATAACCCTACATAATGAAGTCAAATAAGACTTTACTCTCCTGAAAAACTGAAATGGCATATTTTCTTGGCGCACAATCTCTACTTCCTTCTCCTATAAACAAAATGTACAATAGATTTCATATCTAAAATTGGCTTATATTAGTACAAAATCGTGTACGATATTCGGGAATGCATTGCAATACATTGCAGATATCGTAACAATATTTTAAAACATTTTGTGCTAGTAATACAGCATCATATTTTATTTGTAAGATATTAGCACGATAAATAGCATGCAAAGTGGCTTGTAGGTTTATTTAGAAATTATTAAAGAATAGAAAATATAATTATTCAACATATTAGATTTCATACTTAATATCTGTTTTTGTTTTAAAATTGGATGAATAAGAAAGAAACAATTCATTGCGACATTGCCAAAGAATATGTAAAAAAACAACCACAAAATCTTCATTCCTTGTCATTCAGCAAAGGAAGAAAAACCCACTATCAAATATTGTCAAAAACAATGAAGACGGCTTAAATTTTATTGTAGCAATGGAAAACATTGTTTCAAATGATGATTAAAAATGTTTTTTAAACTCATCCATATTCACGAGTCTAATTCACGACTAAAACTTCGTATCAAAGTGTACATTTCTATTCTCCTAAGTATATTTGAACCAAATTTGGCTCCTTTAGATAAAACGATTTGTCCTGCAATAGACTCGCACACATACATCATTCTCCTTTTATTATCAATAGGGATACCAAAAGAAATGAGTTAGATAATGAAATTTATAATGCTGTCTTAACTCTGTTTGGGACTCTGTTTGTAATAATAGCTATAGACATTAGCCCAAAAATTAGTATAGAGAATGATATGGTCAAAAATTGATTTAGAATTTGAAATATTATTGCCAGTTTTAGAAAGCATTTAAATTTGTAAAAAAGAGTAAAAAATAAATAAATAAAACATGATTGAACAAGATAACTCTAATTATAAACTGAGATAATTATATATTATTTTTGTTCAGTTTATTAATATTTTTTGTGTTTATTTCGACCATTTAAATGATAAATACAAAATATTTCATTAAAAATTTGTATTGATATTCATATTCTAAAATTAAATTCATTAAACGATTGTAATGAAAATTGAATGATATTCAACTATGAGAATGTAATATAATTATTGTTTTTTCTTTTATTCCAGTTATTATTTATATTTGTATATATTACTATATTTACATAATAATAAATAGATGTGATAGAAATGTTTTGATATTTTTGATAAATCCATCTGAATCCCATATTAGATTATATAAACCATGTTAGGTGTTTTAAATTTATTGTATGTAACTATTATTTTCATATTTTGTTGATAACTGAAAATCAATTATAAACTCAATTTTTCTAAAATGTGTTTTTGGAAAATTTTAATTCAATGAATAAATACATGGATCTGGAATCTTTACCGGGTATTCCCTCATATGTAACATGCACTTCAGTACGATTACAAAATTCATGCTCAAATTAAACAAAAAAATGTTTTTCAAAAGGTACGCTTTTCTTCAATTTTCTCCTGATCTAATTAAGATATCTCACTGTTCAAAGGCTTATTTTACAGGATTTTTAGTATCTATAGATTTTTTATTTGAAAATTTCCCCTCAGATTAATGGTCTTTTAATTAAGCACGAAGAATAAAATTTTAAGTCCCCCTCTGCCTTATCTTAACCATGAGTAAATATAGTGGTATGAATTGAATAGCCCTCCCGACAAATTAAATCAATTAAAAATGATATAATATAACTTTATATTACAATTTTACTGAACTATAGATTGCTTGATTGAATAGATTAAAAATAATGAGAAAACACTTGCATATTGTAACTGTACTGAAAGGCACTTTCTACTACGATTAAAGCTTTATTCTTTTATCTTAAAGAAATCTTATTATAAAAAAAATCTTATTTATCTTAAAAAAGGGATGCATTTCGCAGAATTTTCTTATTATATTTTTATTGAAAATAAATAAATAGGAAAAGGTTCTGTTGCATATAATTTCGTTCAGAGAGCTTACACTCTTTTTCCATACGAAAATGTTGAGTAAAACGTTCCTGAAGTTGCGAGTTAAAAGCCGTTTCTTTACATGTGCTCTTAAAACGAGAAAAAAATTATTAATTTTCTTGAGTTAAGTTTTTTTCCTTCCTTATTAAATTCTAAGATTCATCAAAGGAGAAAAACCTCTTCGTGCTAATCAAATTTATCTAGCCAGAAATGTTTAAAAGCAAAATAACAACAAACAAATATTCCTTTTTTTCCCCTATCAAATTGAAAAAAAAAGGAGCTAAATGTTTGACAAAAATTTTCTTCTAGTTTCAAGAATGAAAATATGAATAGAATTTTAATTATCTGATTTTGTGATTTAATTTTTTTCATTCTTTTTTTTTATTTTCAGTAATAAGGGTAATGTAAATTCTTTCAATAGTTTTCTTTTGAAACCTGGACAAAAATTAAAAGGTAGTGTTTGCTTTTCTTTTAAATTAATTTCTTTCGATTTTTTTTCGAGTTGAATTCTTTCGCCCGAAGATTTTAAAGTAATTTGCATTTCAAACTGTTTTGCTGACTACTAATACTTTATATAAATGTAAGATTTCTTTAAATTTTTTATGAAAAAAAAACCTGCTAATTTCATTTCGAAAAACAGTAAATTTAAAGAAAAGGAAATTAAGAAATGATAAGATTATTTGAAAAAATATCTAATTGGTAATTACAAAAATTAAAATTCATTATATTTATTTAAATTAAACCTAATTACCAACAAATATAGTCAGCAAGAAATGAATAAGAAGATATCGTTTCTCTAATAGGTGAATTAATAAACCTCAATAATACACGAAATTCACAACTGAAAGAAACATTAAATTTCCAAAATAAACAATTTCTTTATATAGAATATTAATTAGCAAAGGAATGATCACAAAGTTAGCCAAATAAATATAATTTATTTCCGCTTAGCCTTAATGATGTAGTTAGAGAAAACCTTATAAAAAATTTTATCTGTTATACAGTATCCCAAATTTAATAAAAAATACTAAATTCATAATTAATAATTTTTAAAAATCCCACAATAACTAATTATTGAATTTTTAAAACTGCTTCCAACTTCAAAATTGTGAATTCCTTCTGAAGAATTTAATTTAATTTTTACTGAATATATATATATATATATATGATTATAAATAGTACATCATATTTTCTTGTACTTGAGAAAAGAAAATTAATGTACTCTTTCATAAAGGTGTTTTTAACCATTAAATTGTTTAAATTACTAATTTATTTAAAATGCTTATAAACTAGGAATAAATATGTTTGAATTTATAAATGAAATTGAATATGAGTTAATAAGAAAGTATGTTTTAAAATTTTCTTTCATTAATGACAAAAATATGCAAACACTTTTACTGGGGAGATCGAAAAGTATCGAAAATATTGTAATAAAATAAGTCGTACAACTTAATTGGTTAATATATTTTCAGACTAATTTCCTTTGATCGTAGGGATCGCCTGCCAACATTTTTTCGACCCCTAAAGGTGCTTGAAAACTGTTTTCATGAAATCCCTTCGGTGCTCAAACCGAATTTTTTGATTGCCTCCATAGACTAAAAATTGTTTTCACTAAGAGTAACTATCAACCGTGGAAATAATAACTAGTCGTAATGTGCCATATCAGGGAAATACACTGCTTATGAAGCAGTTTTTTTTTTTTTTTTTTTTTTTTTTTTTTTTTTTTTGCAAAAATTCTTTATAAAGAAGGACACTGTAAGAAGGCGCTTTATTGTGGTGAAAAGTCCAGAACCCATATCTCGAAACAATTAAAATCGTTTTTGACATAAATGTTTGCTCAATAATGTCTCATTATTAAACTACTAATTCTTTGATATGACCGACATGTAAGATAAACTAAGTAGAAGATAAGCCATAACATAACGATATTTCTATTTATGGTGATATTTCTGTCTATTTTAAACATATTATAACTGACAAATACTCTTATCTTTGATAAGAAGTTATAATTTTTTACTTAATAATCAAAATTTTTGAAGGTTGAAAATCAACAAAGTAAAAATTCTTATTAAATTAAAAATCAAAAATGTTTTAAGGCAATAATATAAATTCAAATATCGATTCTCTAGTTTTCTATAAGTCTTGAGAATATTATTACATCTCTACAAAAGTTTGCAAACAATTTCTTATATGTATGTATTTTAAATTAAGTCTTTCCGTTACTTTTTAATCCCGGTGGTTCACTTACGTTTTTTTTATATATTTCTATTTGAAAAACTATTAAACATTTAAAAAATCTTTAACAGATGAAATATACCTAGCAAAAAAATTATCATACTATCTTAATAATGAATTTTAACATTTCAAAAGAGTGTAATGATTATATTATATTACATATTATTTGAAATATTTACTTTCATTTTCAAATTGCTCTTATATCCAATTTTCTGCACCGCAGAAAAAATTATTTTTATTATTGAGTGTCTCACAAATCTGTTTTTTTTTTGTTAAATAAATAACTGATTAAAATTTAAAATATGAATTCCATGTATTAACTCCTTATTTTTTAATCCAAGAATAAATGTTTTTGACTTAAATAATTAAAGAATAATCGAAATAAATAATTTATATATTTGCTCAAATAAATTTGAATTTTTTTATATGATAATTATTATAAATTTATAGGTTCAGTTTCCATCGAAAAAAATATTTTGCTGATATACTTCTCAGTCATTCATTGTTCATGTCAAAATGCCTAAAAGAAATCAAAGTGAAACAGCAAATTATTGCAGTAAATTCTCAGCATAAATTTCGCAACATATATTATTTGTTTATATGTGCATGAATTAGTTATTAGAATATAATAAACAAGATTTTAAAATATCTTAAATAAGGGATTCATTTTGATTTGCTTATTTACATAAGACTTAATATTTCTTTATTGAATTTTTAAATAAATGTTATAAATCAAGGAATATATAAAAAGAGAAATATTTAAGATCTATGATATAAATGGCATTAAAGTAATAAATATAAATACTTATAAAATGAATAAAATTTAATATTAATATTCCTATCAAAAGATAAGGGACTCTTCATGATTTATCATTCGTCTTGTATTTATTCAATATTATTTTTTCCATTCTATGCAATTTATTTGATATTTTGAATTATAGTGGGATTATTTGTTTATTGTAGTTGCTATGGCCACTTGTGGTTTTTGCTTTATTACCATTTTTTAAATCTTTCTTTGATATTTTATATTATTCATGAAATAGATAATTTCTGAGATTGAAGTTATCTCATAAAAAAATCGATTCTACTTATACTTTCACAAATCAATTTAGAGTATTTAATGTCATTGAAATTTCTTTCCATATTATAAAATCATTTGAGACAATAACTTAAAATGTGAGGGATTTTCTAATTTATACTAATACTAATTTCCTATAGTGAAAGTAGAATCTCTCCCGGGGGGTGCACCACAAAAATGAGGATGATATGCTTCCGGCATAGTAATTGATTCTAACAGTCCTGGTGGTTATAATTTAGGGTTGCCTACCTCCTATCAATGAGCCTCCAGAGGGAAAAATTATACCTTGACTGTTGATGGTCCTCAAGACTGAACTATAGTTCCCGCGGGGATTCATTCTTTTTTTCCGAATACCTTCGAGAGGAACGGAGAATGCTCTTGTGTTTAGTGAAATTAGATTAAAAAGATTTATTTATAAAGTAAAAATGCTACATGATAGTAATAATTGTTGAATTAGTTCATTTTTACTTTAATTAATTAATTTTTAATAATTGGTAATTAATTATTAACTAGTTACTTTTCGCAAACAGGCTCTTCAGAAAATTAAAAGACATTTTTTTAATATTCAGAATGCTACTGCAGTTTCTATTTTTTAATGTTAAGCGCAAAATTTATTTTCATATTTAATTTTCTAAAGTGACTTCGATTTATACAAATCAATATAAGAACATTTCAGCTATCTCTTTGCTTTGTTCTTTAAAGTCTTATGCTATTTTTTAAAAATAAAAATGAACTACGTTTGAACATCTGAGTTATTTTCTGCATGGCTTAAATGTTCAATAAAATAAAATTTACAAATATACCAGGTCATGCAGAAAAGTAACAAATAAATTTAATCTTCTCTTTTAACTTAAGTATTTTTTCCTGTAAATCCTCTGCGACTAACATTCTTTAGTTAGACTTAAGGTTACAGCACGATCTCATTTCAAATTCGCCAACCATTAAAATACTTGCAAAACGACCACCATCATGAATACTGGCAAAAAAAAAAAAATAATAATAATAAAATTTTGTTTCAAAAAAACGTTAAATTCTTTTTTAGGGTTGCAAATGAAAATTTATGAGGTATTACATTTGGTGAATTGTCTTTCGAAAAAAATGATAATGTACCGTAGTACATATCTATTAGATATTTCCACTTAAGGAAATTTAACATGCAATAACCAAGCCATAAAATTCACAGGGCATGACATTTCCAAAACCCATCAGAAATGTTTTTTCGGAAAAAAATGATATATTTTACTGTTGGGCAGAAATCGATAACGTTAATCATACTCTTCTGGAATAGGAAGTGTGGAAAAGTGAAAGCAATGTATTAAAACTTAGAGTTATCTCTCTTCTTAGTATACTGATCAGTGTGCCATTCTTACAATTTTCTTTATGTGTGGGCCACAAATTTCTAGCCTGAAATGAACAAATGAATCTATTTCTATAATCACTATCTTTCTATTTTCGTCTTTTTTTTTCTTTATTCACTTCTTTATCGCATTATTTATTCTCCGTTATTTACTTTCCATTATTATTATTTTATTTTATTTGCTTTGTGTTTCACTTTGTTTCGTTCTACTATTTATTTCTTTTTAATAAATTTAAACTGACAATATTATTTCCTAAAGGTTTTAAATTTATATTTTTGTAAGAGCAGGACTATTTACCAATTAAAGAAAAAGCTATAACCAGTATAGTAAATAGTGCACTTTTGATAAATTTCATAATTATTGTAAATTTAGCTTTCTTACATGCAAATAGAAATATTTAATTTGTATTTCAATGGTTCAGTAATATGTTTGAATATAATTAGGTTGGTAAAATTGTTTTGATAAAATTGGTAAAATATTCTCCTTATTATAATTTTATTTTATTTACTTACTCTGCTATTTTACTTTGTTTTGTTTTACTATTTATTTTGCTCCTAAATTTAAACAGACCATCTTGTTTTCTAAAATTTTTAAATATGTATTTTCGTAAGAACAGAACAAATTTTCAATTAAAGATGTTTTAATTAGCATGTAAATTGTGCATTTTTGATAAATTTCATGATTATTGTAAATTTAACTTTCTTACATCTAGTTAGAAATATATGGTTTGAATTTTAAAGTTCATAATGTGTTTGAACATAAATTAGATTGGTAAAATAATTTGGAATAAAACATAAAATTAAGTAAATTAAAATTCTCTATGAATTTTTCAAATATTATTGCTCCTGAATTTTGATTCTTAGATTTTTATTGCGGTGATATTATGAATTTTTCAGAAAATTTTTCAAAAAAATTAATAAAAAATTACATCACTTACGGTTCTATAAACATAATCATTAAAAGTCATGAAGTTGCTTAAATTTCTGATTGATTTATTGAGTGTTCAATAAAAATTATTAAACCGAAATAAAGAATTTGACAATAGTTCTATGAATAAAAATTGCCTATAAATTCTTCGAAGTTATTCCTGAATATTTACATCAAAACTAAAAGTTATTATTTTGTGAAATTCCCATAATTTTTCACTTCAACAAAATTGTATGAAAATTATTGCTAAATCACACTCAGTACCCTTAACGTTCCCTTGTATCAATTGCATTGTACAATATACTTCTTTAAATCTATATGTTATTTTAAATTCTATAAAATACAATAAAAATTTGACAGAATTTAGTAGATATATTATAGAGAATTAAAATCAAAATAAATAATTTACCATTTACACCATAACAAAATAAACGCATCTGCATTTCTAGGGAAGACTAAAACCTTTGATAGAAATTTCTTTTTCATTTATTGGATATAAATTTTAAATTTATTCGTTTTTGTTGCAGTTAAATGGGATTCGTCAATTTCGTCAACATGTCGGAAGAAGATAATATGTAATTATTTCTGCAATGTCTGATTTTCAATATGAGAACGACACATATTTTCATGTGATAATGATATTTATTATCTCTTTCTTTTTAAGTAAAATATATCATAAGAATTAAAAAATAACACATTTTATTATACAGCATGCTCTCAAATTGTTAAAAGAATAAAAATGAATTCATGTACTTGAAAGAAGAGAATTATAACGAAAAGCTTTCAGAATGTCTAGATTTTGGATCTAAAGTGCAGATTATTTTGGTAATCTCTTGTGATTTATTATCATTGTGCATTTATTGTTAAATCCTTTTCTTTAAGAGGATGATTTAAATGGATCTTGCATCTACAATTTTACTAATGAATGCATACATATTTTTAAATGAAAATTAATTAATTCAATAAAATTAATTCAATAATTTATTAATTCAATAAAATTCCTTAAATTATTTTAGTATGCTTAAGATATATATTAACAATTTATTTTTAATACAATACAAAATACAATACAAAAACAAATCCCTTTAATATTTATTAGATTGATCGCCTTTATTACTATTTTTATTGAAACAATATGAGAATTAAGTTTAAAAATATTTTTTAAAAATAATTGCTTACAACTCATAATACAATTTTAATATTCGAAAATTTGGATTAAATATTTTGTTTAATATAACTGAAATTAAGAATTTCAACTAATGAACTCCTAAAATGTTTAATGTAAGAATTTATTTATTTCAGCAAAAGTATATAAATAATTTTAATTTTAAATAGTGTAACGTCCAGTTCAATGAAATGTTTAAAATTGCCGTGGTACTTGAAAGTTATTTGATTGTACTAATTTACTTTAATTAAAAAACATGTCCCTTTATTTTCTCCTATATAGATTTCCTTTCTTACCGTTCTTGTTAAATTAAATATGGTGATAAAAGATTAATATAACTTTAAAAAAAGGTTTTAAGAATTCACATTACAATTTTAGGATTCGAAAATTAAAACTGAAGAATTTATTTAATATATCTGAAGCAATAGAATAGAATTTGAATTAAAAATTATGAGAGTCCAAGGATTTTTTTATGTTAAATTTTGATAGTTTTATTAAAAGAATATGAGTCAAAGAATATAAGCATTAAAAAATTTATCTTAAAAAGTACTTTAATGTACTTTTACATGTCTGATGACTTCATTTTAAAGATAGCTTTATTTCTAATTCACTGAGATGTCTGAATTAATAATGATTAGTTATTTTTAACTCAATAGTACTAATTCATTTTTAATTCAAAAAAGTCTCATTATTTGTCCGTCATATTAATAGCCTTTTTAAACTTTTTTATTGAACCAAATATGTGTTACAAGCTTAAGAATATCATCAAAGAATAATCGCTTTAATTACACATCCTAATTACCCTCTATATTAAAAGAATATAAATTCTCAAATATTTATCTTAAAAAATATTTAAATGTGATTTTACATATTTGATTACTCCATTCTAAATATAAATTTGCATCTAATTCATCGAGATGTCTTAAATAATAATTTATATTTAACTCAAGAATACTAATTTATTTTTAATAGGTAAACAAATCCCATTATTTGTCCATCATATTGATAGTATTTATTAGCGTTCATGTTGAACCAAGTATGTAATATCGACTAAAAAGTATCTTTAAAGAATAATGGTTTTAATTACACATCTTAATGACCCTCTACTCTTGATGAACTTAACAAAGAGAAGAAGGCGCATAAGAGCAACTTTGTGAAGTCATTACTTACCTGTGCAGCCCTAGGCAATGAAAAGATACTTTGGCTCATGTCTGTAATATATCTTCACTTTGTATGAAAAGCAGAGTAATTAACCTACAAATACAAGTTACTTAATTGATTCTCTTTTTCAAGAAAATCTTCTTTTTCTCAGCTCCAACCACCCTTTTGCGAATTTTTAACTTTCTCCATTGTATCCGAGGTCTTTAAATATCCTTACATATTCTTCTAATAGAGTTGAGGAAGATACTCATTGATTTCCTGAGTAAAAGTGGTTAGAGGAATTTAAGAACTTTGTGCTGAAGAATTTTGGCTATAAACAATGCCGAATTTTTTTGTGCTAAAGTTTCCGTTGATTTTTTTTTAGTTACCAATAGTTTTCAAATCTTTTCTGATAGAATTGGAAAGTAATCTCTTCACTAGTGTGAATCATTGACAACTTTTTCATTGTGTTCATGTTTTAAATTGAGTTTATTGGCTCTTTTTTTAGAAGCAAGATTTTTTTTTTTCTTTTTCTTTTTAGAAACTTGATGTTTTCTTTCAGCAAAGTTTTAATTTACAACTAACGAGAAATGAAGTTGCGACATTTTTTTTACTATCTCAGAATTGTTTGAAAGATATATACATTTGTTTTTTGTAATACTTTAATTTAATTAATTGTAACTCCTTACAACTAGGGGTATCTTCTAGGGTTTTTGTTTGTTTTTGTTTGTCCCCTAGTAAAAAGATAAAAAAAAAAACGTTTTCATTCTTCGTAAAAAAGACAGAATGGAGCTAAATGAATAAAATAAAAACATTTTATTCATTTAGCTATCATTTTATGAAAGCTCGCTAATTATGTGATCATTAATATAAATTTTTAGGTAACCAATAATTTAAATTCTAAATTTATTATACTTTTAATCGATACGAACTTTTATTGAAATATAGTATAAATATTGTTGCAATTGAAAGATGTTCTATTAATTTTTAATCCCAATGCAATTAGTGGTTGCAATAATGACTTCCAATTGATTATAAAATTAACATTTTAAGAATAACGAAGATTATATGCTCCTGAATAAATGTAATCATATCATATTACATAATGAATAAAAATAAGCAGCACACAAAATTAAATTTGCCTTGTTTCATATAATATGATTACATAGTTACAAAGACACTAAAAACTATGGCTATCTTAAATTAATCAGGTAATATGTTGTACGCAATTTATTAAATGGCACTGACAAAAAGTTATTAAATATTGTACCTTCTGATATTTGTGGCATTGTTTGCATAAATATTTTTCCAAAGATAGATGATGTGCACGAAGCTTTTATTTAAAGATCTACAAAAGCTTCAGAAAGAGGATTTAGACTAAACTAAACGTATATATGGAGCGATAAAAAAATTCAATTATCTACAAGTATTTGCCATCATAAATTTCTTGTCAACCATATTGTGTTATCCTCAATATATGATATCATGTCGTCAATCTTCTACTTTTGCCCTGTTAGCCAGACTTAGCTTCTGTTGATCTTCAAACTTACAAAAATAAAATGCAATAAAAATTCTTCTTATTACCAATATCCATTCCCGAACGCTTACAAAAAATGATATAAAAATGGAATTTAAGAATTGAAAGGAATGCAGCAAGTGAAGTATTTCTGTGCGATGTTAAAATTTCAAAACAGTTTGTAGTTAGAAGACTCTGCTAATTGAAAGAGGAATTTTGTTTCGTTGCTGTCCAAGATCACAAATTCAGAGATTTTACTCGGCACTACGCGATGCGTAGAAATGCGTAAACTCACATTGAGATTTGAGAAAGTTTTTGACTCTCACAAATTTAAGAAAGTTTTTGACTCTCACAAATTTGAGAAAGTTTTTGACTCTCACAAATTTGAGAAAGTTTGTTCTAACGCTTGAGTCAAATGATTCATTTGTGGCTGATACAAGTTTTTCTGTTAGATGTTGACTAATGTTACTGGTTTGAATGAACCAGTTCATGGCTGAAGAATAAATTACAGCCATATCAATATCAGAACTATATTGCCATAGTTCTGGTACTGTTTTGTCTGAATTGGTAATTCAAAAAGTAAGACATAAAAAACTATAATTCGCCTGATAAACGGCGGAAAAATTATTCGTTCCGCGTAGCCGTACTCTGAATGAAAAAATAATTCTTTTTCTAGAAGTACTTTGTATATTTTGCTATTCAAGATCTCAATAAAGATCTACGCGATGCGAAGAAACTTAAATTCCATTAATATTTGAGAACGTTTTATATAACGCTTGAGTCAAATGATTCATTTTTTGCAGATAAACGTGTTTCAGTAGATGGTAACCAATGTTTACTGGCTTGACTGGAGCAGTTGATGGCTGAAGAAGAAATTATAGCCATATTAATTAATATCAGAACCATGCTGCCATAATTTTGTTATTATTTCATTGGAATTGATAATTCAAAAAATAAGACGTAAAAAATTATAATTCACCTGATAAACGGCGGCAAAATTATTCTCTCCGTGTAACCATACTCTGATTGAAAATGTATTTGTATTCTAAGTCAGATTTCATATAATTCAAGTAGAACTTCGAAGTTTGAGGAAGTCAATTGATACCTTCAGCTAAACCCTATTGATTCATTTCCCACTCTAGTAAAAATATCATAGACAAACCATCAGATTTACAAAGAATCTGGCATATAAATTGATTACGCTTATTATATTGTAAAATTATTCAACAAATTTAATTTCAATTTTTTTTTGGTAACGCTTCAACATTGTTTTATGAATAAGAAATATTTCTAGCAAGTTAACATAAATTTTAAAATGATTGAAATGAAAAAAAAAAATTGTTTTTGCTAGATTGTAAAAAAAAAATGTTAAACAAATAATGGAGGTTAGGACAAAATTGTAAAAGCATGAGATAATAGAAATATTCTCACTAAACTGGAATTTGGATAATATTATTGTATATTATCAATTTTTCCTAACGATATTTAATGAGGTTTCATAATTCTGTATTATTTTTAATATCTCATATGCTCATTATTTTGCTTTGACACCTAAGTTTAAAAAAAAATCCAAATCTTCATTTTTGGTACATCAATAAAAGGGCTTTAGTAAATACTTCCTCTTTTTATTATTTTCACTATCTTTAATAAATTTTATTTTCCATCATTATAAATATCGGTGAAAATGTTTATCAAGACGTCAAACATTTGTTATTAGTTGATGTTTTCTCATACCGAAACAAATTTTTATATTATTTGATAGGTATTTAAATATTATTTTATTGATGATTAAATTTTGAAAATATTACAATACTCCATTATTTTCGGGAGTGCAAATTATTTAATATTTCCAGAACATAGTGGACACCATTTGCAAAGTACCATTTTTGAAACTACGAAATTCATAAGCATGAAAAATGCCAACTTAAATAAAAGCTTATAAAAAGAAAGAAGATGGTATGGTACTTAAATGATGAGAAATGCATAGTGTTGATGGGTAACATATTTTATTTGCAGCAAAATCAAAAACAAGCTTGAATTAAGTTCCAAATAAAAATGAAAAGGAAAATTCCTTTGATGATAAAATGATATAAAAATAAACAAAAGTAACTAGTTATGTAACGAAAAAGAATGCTATTTACTAGCCTTTCATCGTAACCTGTAATTACCGGTAATTCTTTAAGAAGAAATTGATTTTCATCAGAAAATTTCTCATTATGATTCTCTTTCTCAAATACCTTGTTGTTGAACTAGAAAGTACAAATAAAAAGTTCAGCCGAGAAAACCGATGTTTTATCAAGAAATAAAACGAAAAAGGTTGACATTGATGGATAACACGTAACGACATAGGTTAAAACAATTGCCATGCTGAACCCATAATACCACTCTGCACTGAAACAATATTTTTCTCTCAACTGTCGTAGTCCATCAAAGAGAACAATACTTATTTTAAAACAATAAAACTAGTAAATTGCTTTTCAATGTAATCTCAGTACTTCTTAATGTATAGCAATAAAGTTTCCTTGAAAATTTATAGGTATTTGACTTGTAGGATTAGCGTAATGTTGCATGGAACAATTAGTATCTCAATAATACTACAATCTTATGTGCAGCTTGTAATACAGCAAAAATAAACTGTAATAAATCCTCTTTTAGACAGCATACCAAAGATTTTTTTAATGACTTTTATTACATATTTTAGGCTTTAAAACATTTTTCTAAAACATTTGATTTTCTAGTGTAAATCTTTCCAACATTTTATCTTAATTGCTATCAAAGATGCATCAGAATGGCAGATGCACAGTGTGTATTTTAATTTAAATTTCCATGGTTTTAAAATTTGTACCAATAAGTAGCGAAGATTACTGGTTTTGTTTATTGGAAAAATTAAGTTAAAAGAAAATAAAAAAAA